>BMAO01010177.1:0-34111 GCA_019973975.1 Trichonephila clavata
TTTGGAAAAACAGTGACCATAAAACCGAATTCTTATTACATTTCTGCTAAAATTTATAATATGACGCAATAGAAACCCTTCAACATTAAACTTAACAAGTGTGTAGTGAAATTTAGAAAATAAGTTCACTACACACTTAGTTTAAAAATAAAAGGTTCAATTTAATTTTTTGTTAATGTTATACTCTAAAGTAATGATTCTCGCCTTTTTTTTTGTTACGGTTCACTTTTAACTATTTCAAAATTTGGCGGCACACTATATCAATAAAATAAGATTGAAAGAATTTTACTTATCAATAATGCATTATGTAAAATGGTTTATGATAATTTTCAATATTAAATAAAATAATATGTTCGTAAAAGGCACCAGAATGTTTATTGAGTAATTAATTACAAATTAATTATGTGAATACATTTAATGCGAAATTTGAGCTTGAGGAATTTTGATAATTTATTTTATATTTGGTCGTAAAAAGGATAATGCCACTCTCATTTCATAATCTACATTTAAAAGTCTCGAACTTTGTTTCATTTTGTATTATTTAATACTGAAAATCCGTATTCACGCAAATAAGATGTAGAAAAAGATAACAATATTCAAAAGCTTTTTTGACTATTATGAGACAATCGGGTCTAGTTTTAATCCAAAATTAATTAATAGACTCTTCCGAATGTTTTGAAAATAAATCTCGATTTCTTACATAGTGAAATAATTTTTTTCTCTTCATTCTGAGTTAATTCATATACAGATGTATCCGTACAAAAGTGGATGATGAACCCAATAACTTTTTAGCGCGTTTTTCACGTGGTGTAAAAAAGCGCTATTAGGACGCAAATTTCGTCTTCGTCTTCGTTACATATTTTGTCGTACCATTTTCTCAGCCAATAATTAACCGATTGACCTCGGGTTTTCGGCATTTGGTCGCATTTGTGCCTTAGATGAGCCGAATCATATTTAAATTTAATAATTAAAAAATTAAAATTTTTTTTAATCTAAAAAAATTTTTTTTTAAGTATGGTACACACTACTTTCTGTTAGTAAAAAGTTCATTAGTTGCATTATTGTAAAATACAACATGTGAGAAACGCGCTAAAATTACTTGGCCATGCCAATGATTGATATCTTGTTTATATCCATCTATCCACGAAAGGGTAACTTAAATATAACACGAGAATCCTTAATTTATTTCCATAAAACAACCGAATAATTCGGTTCCGGATTTAATTTTTTCTTCTCAGAGTCTAATTAGCAATTTTAAAAAAATTGGCGGCATACAAAAGTGCCGTGGCACATGGTTGAGAATCATTGCTCTAGATCAGGGCTGGCGAACCTTTATCGATCAACGTGCCATTTTCTCTAAAGAAATGTTAAGTAAGGTACAAACGTTCCGTCAAATAATTTTGATTTGTGAATATTGGAAAAATAATAAAACTAAACACTAGTAGCTCAAAACTCTTTATTTACAACGAAAAAATGCATTTTGCCCTATATAGTAGAAACTGTTTCAGTTATACGCGTAATTCAAATTAAAGTAACATTGGAGAGACTTCTGTTGTTGCAGATTAGATAACAAATAAATAATATCAGGATTGTAGATGTTACTCTTTTAGCAGAATGCATGCTGAATTGGAGTCATTTACCAAAAGGTTTCTAAGTGAGTCTTTAATGTTATTCATCTTCGAAAATAATGACTAGCAAGCATAGGTAGAGGAAAATATAATTAGAATAGCATGAGCTAACTTGTTCAAACAATTAAACACGTCTGGAATCCGTTTTACAGACTATGTTCTACATACAACTGTTCCAGAACATAAAACACACACAGCTTTGTCGCCCTTACTAATCATGCCATCCGTCTCGGTCCACCAAGATGGAAATTCTCTGTTACATTCACTTTCTCGCACTTATTGGGTCCCCCCCCCCTACATTTTTTGCTGAACTAACCATGTTAAATAACGGCTAAAATCGTAAATATAGCGTAAATAAACTTTAAATTACAGTTATGTCAACGAAATTTATTATGCTATGCTAGACAAACTTCGCATCATTAGCAATCGTAGTTCACGACGCAACTAAGGCAAGACAATAACAAACAAGTGTGCTGCCTGCCGCACCACGACCACGCGTTTGAACTTAATACTTCATAGTGAACTTTGTTGTTTTGAATTAAAATGTAATCGTTGGAGTGCCCAAAATATTATGTCGCGTGCCATCAATGGCCCGCGTGCCACTGGTTCGTCATCCCTGCTCTAGAGCAAAGCAAGGACTTCTGGCTACGGACCTCGAAATTTTGAACCTCATTCAAGTGAAGAGAATGCCACTTGAATTTTAAACCTCTCTCAAAACTTACACACCATATTAACATGAAGACTTTGAGCCACAACAGACAACATGCATCAGCCCCTATGAATTGCGGGTTTTCAAAGTCTCATGCTTGGTTTTCATGCTCATGGTCTTGAACTCATGACTTATGATCACAAGTTGGCCATGACCTTTCGTACACCGCGTCCATATACGAGGTTAGAAGGTGGATAGTTACGAAAAATAATGTATTTAAAAATCACAGCTCATTTGAAAAAATTTAGAACAATATTTATTTGACGTAACAAAAAAATATGTTTTCCATTTAGATTTGAACGATTAAATTGAAATAAGTTATCAGTACATAAATATAGTTCGAGTGTAATGTAACATAAATATGTTGCAATATTAAATACATTGGATTCAACTCACTTTCCATACTATTAATTTTTCATGATTCCATGATTAACCTAATATACCTAGTTCCAGGGTTTCAATATCATTTACATTTACAAAAAATCAAGTCATCTTTACGGAAAGCGGTTTTTAAACTAAAATCCCAGTTAAAGAATAGCTTCCGCAAGACAAATAGTAGAAGTTCCATGGATAGAGCCCGTCACAATTTTATATTTATTTATCTTTGGTTTAGAATACTCTAATCGGAAACTTATTATACCTATCGAGAATTTTTTAAAGTATGGGAGAATATTATACTTGTGATGCCTCTTTTGAATCATTTATAAAAAAAACATAAGTTTTTATTAACCGAAAATAAAGGTTTTAATATTTTACGAAGAATGTTATCTTGATTTCATACAATTGTAAGAAATATCGATTGACATTTTTATTAATTATCTTTTTATTTTTGAGGTTAGTTACTCTTTTTTGTTTAATTTAGATGGTTTTAGTTATAATTACTAGAAAATGTTTGATTTGTTCTGATATCCCTTATTTACAAATATATAAACCAAACATAATATTTTTTAAAATTTAACTTAAAAAAATAGATTTGTGAAATAAAATTTTAATTATTCCTTTTGAACGAAATATAAACTCTGTTAAAAATAATGATTACAAAATATAACTACATGCACTCCTTTCACTTAAAAGTAAAAACAAGTATTTCAAAAACACATATTCTGAGAAGAAAGTTTTGAAAAAAATATTTCAAAAGATTTCAATCAAATACAATAAATTAATACATATTTCCTTGCAGAGAAAGAACAAAGAATATGTTATAATATAAACCTCTACCTAATAACTATGCTTAAAAATAATATTTTACATTAATATGCGCAAATTTGATGGATTTACATTAACGGGTTAGTAATAATATTGAAATTTGAGCAATAACAATATATATTATTAGATAGCAATGAAAATTACCTTTACATTGGGAATTAAGGCAGTATTAACAATATTATACATTAAACATAAAAAGCGTCAGTAAAAAAATAAATATTTTTGAAATCAGAACGGTTGGATTTTATTACTACAACGCTAATTACTGAATAACGTCAACTAATCAACTCACAAGATATTTCATTCTATATCACGAAATACTTCTATAATTGCATTTCATTTTATAAAAATAACCGTTAGAGTTAAGTAGAAATTTCCGCCATTCATTAAAGACCAAATACCGAGAAGATTAGATGTCTAGATAACAATCTTAATAACTCTTTCCGTTACAGAAACGTTTTCTCTAAGAAATTCTAATTTTGCTCACTGCATGCGATAAAATTCTATTTTTTACTTGAGAGGTATTCAACTAATATCTTTCTGCCGCTGTGTGGTCTTTACCATCAGATTACGAAGTGAGGGCGAACAGAAGTTTGAGAAATGAAATCGTTGGTTCAGATAAGTTTTTTTACCGTAATCTCTTGCATTCTCAGTTCTCTTGGCAACGCCAACATGATTCCAATCGTAATTGCTTTAATTATAATAAAATGTTCCGTATCGTATTCTTTTCTGTTAATTATATTTGATCAAAGTTTTATACATACGCCCAACCTTTTTAAATTCCTACTATATATATATATATATATATATATATATATACCTTGTTCAAATTTTCAATCGTTAATAAAATATTTTCTATTCGTCTATTCAGGTTCAAATACTTGCAGTGGAGGACACTTGGTGTGAATACAGTTTTTACAAATATTAATTCATTAATTATGTTAAAAAATGAATAAATAGTAACAAACAAAAATAATAATCTAACAGCATACATAGAAAGGGAAATCTTTAGTTGTGTCCTTGTAGTAAAATGGGTCGCGCGTTGGACTTCTTATCCGAAGGTCGTGAGTTCGAGTCCCAGCTGGGATGGCCTAATTTCTGAAAATGTGAATTATTTTTTACTGTACTATTTTATTAGAATAATAAAATTTAATTAATGAATAAACAGTAACAAACAAAAAATAGTCCTACATCATATATAGAAAGGAAAATAGAAAATTGCAAGGAAAATCGCTTACTATTTTGTCCCTAAATAGTGTGATTATGATATATGTATATACATATTTATATTAATTGTAACTATTTAATAGAAAGTAACTAAAATAAAATTTTTATTCATTGACCTATGTAGGAATCGACTTAATTTTTTTATATTACTTGTTATACAATAGTTCCTTAGAAAACGGGGCAAGAAAAACAATATCATGTAAAAAAGTACATGTGACATATGGTAGATTTTGAGATATGTTTCACAATTTTAAGAAGTCTGAAAGAAGAAAAGTCTCTAATTATTATACCAAAAAACCATGCAAAAAGAATAATAAAATCTATCTTACATATTTACAAAACAAAAGTAAATCATTTTTATTACAAAAAAAATTAAATTACCATACAGTGAAAATTCAGACAGAGAGTCTATAAGTACATACAACATATAAAAATTCAAATTGAAATAAAACTACTGAATAACAACAATTCATCTCTTCTTGATAACAAGTGTGCATGTTTAATATGAACTGGGATCAAAAATGCTATTAGCAGTATATGTTTTAGATATGCCTAGCACAACTGTCGGTTTTAATTCAAATGAAGAATTTCATTAGTTATTAATAGCCTCGAATAGTTTTTTCTTTTTTGTTACAAAATCTGTTATTAGTGACTGTTTTTGTTTGTTTGTTTTATAAGCTGCTTGTATAATTTTTGATATCCTGCCACACAAGATTTAAGATAATGTTGGAATTTTAATGCACGCCTTCATGAGTAAGATAATGTTGTTCCATTGTTCCAAACTTGTGGCAAATTTCAGACCCTCGCAAATTAAATCAGCTGTTAATATCTGAACTTCACTTTTGACTTCGTCACCATCGACTTTTCTGTTATCATAAACTGTCATGAATTTGATCAAATCATTCTCATCCAAAACAAACAAATACCCAAAATTTTGGGAATTCGGACTTGAACAAAAAATTGATCTAAAATAAAGAATTGTTCGTTAAATAGGTGTACCGTGTTATTTCAAAATCGTGTAAAAAAAGACCGTGTAAAAAAATGCTGGGTGTACTA
Organism: Trichonephila clavata; assembly: GCA_019973975.1. Lineage (NCBI taxonomy): Eukaryota > Metazoa > Arthropoda > Arachnida > Araneae > Nephilidae > Trichonephila > Trichonephila clavata. The sequence continues at coordinate 5,827 of BMAO01010177.1, forward strand.
GCTTAGTTTATACGTGATTTTTATGGACATTTCAATTTTTTTAATTGAATTGGATTGTTCATGAACAAGAAAAGTCTAGGCTAGAATTGTGCATGACATTTTTCAATTATATCAGTGCTTCTCAAACTTTCAATACTTGCGACCCAATATTCTATCATAATTTTCATCCCGCCTTCTCCATACAATGACAATGTAATGAATTCGGTAATGTGATACTTTGACGCTTTAGCTACAATAGAACTTTAACCTCTTAAAGGTCACCGGCGTATATAATTGTCTCACTCAGTCAGTACATAAATTGTACGTATATATACGTCTTTCCGAAATACGATCTTTTCTGTTCAGTGCTATCCATAAAATTATTCCGAAGTCTTTGAAATGCAATAAAAAGACCTTGACAGTGTGTGTTTGCAAAGGATTTATTTTATTCAGAGGATTTTCTTATTTATTCCCTTTCTCACCCTCCCCCCCCCCAATACACCACATACACATGTATACGTACAAAACCGGGGCATTGGGGAGCAAATCACGTAGCTTTTTATCGGCAGAAGGGATTAGATATAAACCGTAAAAATTATTACGATAAGTGTTATTTTTTGCATATAACTTTATATATGGCAAGGCCGTCATATACGGCTTTATATATGGCACTGTTAATTATCAAACTTGTTCTTAATTTAGTATTGTTAAATTAATTATAAGATACATTAATTAGTACTGATACATTTATAAGTGTATCATATCAGTCTGAATGTTTTTTTTAAAATTTTTTATTATGTCTCTCAGAATGTATTTTGTTTTCTTTCAATAAATGAATAATTTTTTGAAAAATCTTTTTTTTTCACCTTTTAAATATGCTCTTAGGATTATCACGCCCCTTTAGGGGGGCATGCCCACAGTTTGAGAAACGCTGAATTATATATAAAACAATACTAAAACTGAAGTTACTTCGCAGTAGTTAAATATTTAGCAAGATTTTGTATAAATTTATTTATTTTTAAATATGTAATAAAGGAAATTTCATCCTAAAACTTAATGGAACACTTAAGAAAAAGTAAAAATTGAGTGTTAAATGACTATTAAATGCAAATATATGTACAAAACTGTAAATACTAATTTTACATTTGAATAACTACTGAACTACTTTTTAACACATTTTTCAAATTTGTTTAAAAACTAAACTTTTATTACAATTAGAAATTAGTTAATTTAATTTATTAATTATAAATGAATGTTTCGAAATACTTATTTTATGAAAAGAAAATGCTCAGGGTTATGAGAGAAAATTTTTTAATAATGTACTACATAATAAAGTCAATTCGTTGCACACACATTGAGAACATTCGAAACAATTTACAACCTTATTTATTCAGCTATGTGAAATTTTCTCAACAATATTGTTAGATAATTAAAATAGACCTAAAGCTTAGTGTATTTTGCGCTTTTGTTAACATGTGTATTATTAGTAAGTGAGTATTCTGTAGATTTAGATGTCACATTAGCTTGATACATAATTCGGTTAATAGGATTTGGTTCCATTATATCGTTTGTATGAGCTACATGTTCAATATTTCAGACGTATAATGAATCTCTCTCGAATATTATACTCACTGAATATTATTATTCAGAAAACAGTAAATGAGTACGGTTTCTTTACATTTTTATTTAATAAACTTACATCTATAACGATTTGTGTTTTGATTAAAAGAAAATTCAAAAACTATTTTATCAAAACTATTGCACCACTTATGATTCAATATATAGCTCACACTATCTTTACGTTATCAAACATGTTATTGTAGTACGTAATCTTTGTTTGTCAGCTTCATTAAGTATAAAATATTATGGGATGAAGTTTAATTATTACAATATAAAGAAAGAGAGTTGAATTTTTCTTTATATTGTAGTTAATAAACCTCCTTATATTTGCTTAAATTAAATGAATTTTATGTACTTGTTTTTGTCATATTAATTCAAATTGAAATAAAGTTTTAATAACTACAAAAGCAAGGATTACGTAAATTTCTTGAGGTTTTTAAATAATACTCAATTTATACAAGAAAAAGATAAAGTTTCCGCTATTAATAGTATTATAAACAACAAAAGAAATAGTTTAGATATAACTTGTTTCTAGAGTGATCTGACAAATGAATAACAAAAATAGCAAGGATATTGAACGAAATTTTTATCACGAAATTCTCTATTAATATACAATGCTTTCTTAAAGTTTTTATTTTTTAATGTTCTTCTTCGAAAGTCATATAAAAAGAAAATAGTGTATGTTTCTTATTTTTTGTGCAAAAAATGCATTCAAATATTAAAAAAAATAAAAGAAAAAAAAGACTGACATAACAATTTTAACATTAAATTGTTTTCTTTATCTAGTATTTTGTTATTGTGCTTAAAGAAAACACCATTAAGCATTTATTTGCCCTTACAGCGTAAAATAAAAGTGACAAATGAGTAAATAAGAAGACATGCAAAAAATGTGATCTTTAACATGTATGTTAGGTAAATGCACTTAAATGTAACGAGATGTAAAATTCATTTAATTGCTTTGGTAGTTTTCGTAAAAAAAATACTCGTGATCAGTGAAAGGGAAATTTTTCACTTTAAAAAGAGTGTCGCCTAGCAACAAACTCTTGTGTAAGAAATTACTTTTGTCAGATATTGTACTTTTTTCGCAGCTTACTCTAAGAAAAAAGTTTTTATTTTCATTTCCTTTCCGGTTTAAGGCTGTCTGCAGCAGAAGGTTGAATTTCAGTAACGCAATCATTTATTCTGAGGTGAATACTTTTTTGTGATATTTATACATCATTCGAATTACTTTTGCTCAGAAGAGTATGAAAATTTCAATTTATTTCGTTTTTGATGCAGCGCTGCCGAGAAGAAGTTTTCTTTTAACGTTTTTATAAATATGCTTGTTATTTCATAAGGAACGTTTTAGCGTCATGATTAAATAGTGCGTTATTTTCTGCAGATTTTCATTTTCTGTGACAATCCAATGGGATTTTTAAATGTCATTTCAATGCATGTATATTTAATTGTTTTTCAAAATTGCTTTTAAATGTACACTAGTCCTCACTTGCTATTTTCATCGCATCATTCTTTTCTTTTCTTTCAAAGTCAACAGAATTAGTTTTTAAAAAAATATCCCTTTACTTCAAACATATAAGTTGTTATTTAATATTGTTTCAAAAGTATAAAAGTTAACTGGTCAGTCCTTATTTGTATTAGACTATTATTTTTAAAGAAAAGGAAAAAAATGCATATAAAACTTTCCATTCAAGATAACTGTGCGTAATTAAATTTCTTTAATAATATGTTACTAAAGCAATAATTAATTAATTTTCAAAAATAAGTCAGCTTCAAGAAATTCTTTAATAATAAACTTAAATAATTCCTAATTTGTAATCAAATGCTAATTTGAAATATTTTTGAAGAAATATTTAAACACATGCAATCAGATTTTAAATTGAAATATTTAAATACGTAGAATCATTAAAGTGATTGTTGTTGTTGTTACTAATGCCACCTGTCTGAAAATAAAAATCTTGTTTTGAAAGTATCAATTTTTGGACTTTGAATACTAATTTTTAAGGTCATCTTATCAACTTACGTTATATGTACAGAAAACATATTTAAGTTATAAAGTTCTTCAACCTTCTTTAATTATTAAATTTAATGGTAAAAATATTTAATGGTAATAAATGAGAATGGAAAAGAAATTTCATAAAATTATTTCAAACTAGTATTTTTTAAATTTATTTTAATTTTAATTTATATTATAGTATCGTCAAATCACATTACAGTGAAACAATGGAAATATTTGGGAAAAACAGAATTTTTCTAAATGTTAAAAGTCAAATTGAATTTTTGTTTTTGGTTTTTTAAAAAAAAAACTCATTTATTTCTTTAATCACGCTTATAATTGTAGAATTGTGCAAGGTAAATGTTAAATTATAACACTTTTTTTTATAACAAAATATTTGATATTAAAAGGTTTTATATAAGAAAGAAACATTTCAAAGAATGACTAAAAATAATGTAACTCATTACATAAATTTAATTTTAAGCAAACAAATCTCTATTTGCATTATTTCGTATTGTGTTATTTGAGCTTATGAAAAAAAATGTAAGCCTTTGCTTTAAGTAGATTCAGTAACCAATTGTAACGTCAATGCGGTGCGGTGTGTTTACAGAATATTATTTTTTCGCTTTATTTCTTGAATTTCTCTTGAGTAACAAAATAACGAGATATTACAAAACCGAAATGTGGGTTTTGGCACAAGCACACAAAAGAGGAAAGAATGTACTTATAAAATATCAAAGCAACAAAAAATTAATGTGATAAAATTTATTTGTAATGATATTTCTTTACCATTATCTCTTTGTTTCTTATTTTATACAATTGTGGATTAATAAGTGATACTTGTTTCCTGAAAAAATAAATTTTAATTTAGAAATGTTTATTTATCTAAGATTACTTCACAAAAATCTATTTTTATGTAATTTTTGGAAAATGTGTGAGGTACCTCAAGATACAAGTTTGTTTATTTTTTAAAATTCGGTATCATTATCTAGTGTTTCCTTGGTTGGATAGCTTACAAAAACGTGTGTGTTCAACATTATTTTTCACAATGAGATAAAATAAAGGTTAGAGTTAGATAAAATTTTCGAACGAAAATAAGTATTTTGATTGTTTCTACGGTAGGAAGACGAATAACTTCGAGAATAAATTTATCTTCAACTTTCTACTTTTAAGCTTCTTTTCTTAAGATTGAAAGACCTGCAGAGAAATAAAAATGGCGTGTACTTCGCTTTTTTAATAAATTTAGTTTAGAGAATTTAGAAATTCATATATATTTTAGATTAATAAATTTTAAGAAATTCTGTAGATTGGTCAGAATTTGCTTTAATCTATCAATGTATTCAGAGTTTTACATTTTTTGTTTTTATAACTATCTTTCCTTCAGGATTTATAACCGTATTTTATTATGTTATTTTAATTTTTAGAAAAATAAAGAAACAGAAGAATTTATTTAAAAAAAGCAATATATTCTGGTAAAAAAAGTGAGTGTGGAATTATTTTCCTTCATGAGAGAATTTGTTCTAGAAAAAAAGTTGAAGAATGATTTAGTAATGTGAATAAAACACAACATATAAAAATGTGCCAGTTCATAGAAAATACATTAGGCAGTCATCCTTGAGATTTAATTGGTCTGGAAAAGGGGGTGCTTACTTTTCAGCTTACTTTTCATCCCTGTCACTTAATTATGGCTCAAAATTATGAAGTCTGTTATCAATATTCTTCGTGCTGCTTCAGCGTTAGACGTTAATAATCAATAAATGATAATAGTTTTATGTTAAGAATACATTTACAACATCATATTACTAACCAATAACTGGTAAAAGACGTAAGTATTTTAATTATTTTTTGCATATAGATTATTCAAGTATATATTATTTTAAATGAGTTCATCCTTTTTATTTTAAGGAATTTATACTTCAATACTTTGAAGATTGTAAAACACTTGCTATGTAATTGCTTTTCAAGACTTTGGAAAGACTTAACCTTTTGTTATGTAATGCAAGTTCATAAAATTTTGAACTTAAAATTTTAAGCTTTGAAATATTATATATATATATTGATTTTGAATTATTGTTATATATTTATAATAAATGAACTGAAAAATAATGTGCTTTTAGTGATTTAACTTTCATAATGATTCATCATACCAAAATAACACGAAGCACAGATACAGAGAAATACATAAAATTAAAGTTAAAGAATTTACAAATTTTTTAATCAGATAAAAAGGTTGCTATTAAATTTTGTGTGAAAGACAATAAGATGGAATAAAATAAGAAAATAAAAGAACTAATATTGAATAATGTATTTGCTTATATTTTATATTTGATGGATCGCAAGTGTAAAACTAGTTTCTTATATTTTGCTTAGCAAAGTTTTTTTAAAAATAGTTTCTGAATATTCCAACGTGCATAACGCGTACCTATTCTTTCAAATTACGTTTTTTAATGTGTAGGTATATTTGCCGTATAACAAAAAAATTTTATGAAAAAATCCTAAATGAGCATTTGCAATGATCTTATCTTTTAAAATCATTTATTCGAGATACTATACCAGGCTCTTAAGACCCTAAACCTCTAGAAAAATGTTAGGACATTTACTAGAAAAAGATTTACTAAAGGAAGTCAAATGCGTTATACCAGTCTATAAAGAGTGTGTGAGTGGATAATAAAAGAATGAAATGAAATTAAACCTGTTGTAAGTATAAAGTCATTTAAAAATGCAATATATCTAATAATTTAGATCACACACACACAACACACACAACAACACACACACACACACACACACACACACACACACACACACACACACAGGGATACTCAAACGTTTTTCCTGTCGAGCTGCATACATGCTGCAGGTATGTCACAAGGGCCGTAACATGAGGATAATAAAGAAAAAACACTAACACTAAAGCAGCATAGGTCAGAGCAAAATTGATGAAAATATTAAAAGTCCTTTCTGGCTTTTACTTCAATATTATTTTAAACATCCTATCAAACGCCCAGAAAAAAAATATGGATTTTTTGCTGAGTTATAGGTCAGTTTCGGTGTCTTTTCATCCATGACTAAGCTTCTTGTTTACATTCTACTATCAAAAAAATGAAATTGATAGAAAAATTGATAGAGCTCCTCTCTAACATTTTAGTACGCTGTTCTTAAATAATTAAATTTCTTAGTGCAATGTACCATCACTGGGCCACTCAGAAAAAAGCGTGCGGACCGCAGGTTGAGTATCGCTTATTTAGGTGGAATGGATTATTATTTATTTATGAATCAGAGTAAAAGTGTTGTTGAAAATGAAACAGAAAACAAATATAACGAATGTTTCATATTATCCAGTAATAGAAGCACACACCGAATGTAATTTTCTTTAAATGAAAGTATTCAGTACATATAGAAATATAATTTATCTGCTTATCTTCTCTTTATTTTTAAAGCCTTCCTTTTATATTCGGCGTATAACAAGCACCAACATATTCGTTCTTCTTTTCAGTGCAAAAGTTAGCATTATACGCCGAAATATACAATATATAATCATTCAGTGGTGATGTTTATGTATTTAACTTTTTCCCATAAAAGATTTTTTGTTTATGTATTAATCATTTTAATTAAAATGATTTTTATTAATAAAAAACTAATTTATTATCAACGAGTTTTAAATGTTTAGTTAGCGAAACAAAGACTAAAAAATCCGTTGAAATTAAATTCATTAAATAATAAGTTTAATATATTAATTACTGCATGATGCTTAAGTATGAAAATAAAACCAATTTCCTAGCGCGAAAAAATAAAACATTTACGACAAAATCATAAAATTTTTGTTTCTGCAACATGGCAACAGAAGCTTTAACGTGCGGTGCTCAATATTCAGAGGGCTTCGTGATCAACAAGTTTTTGTTTTGCCTTATTCTTTGTTCCAACATGAGAAACTGACCAGGTGTAGGAGATTGCCCGGATGGCTGCTTAGAAAAATGCGAAACAAACATGTCAGCTCTTTGAATAAAAGATGAGAATTAATACTTGATACGAAAGAATGCAAATGATTGATGAGCGCTAAAATGACGTCATGTGAGTTAATATACTTCCACTGCTGACTTAGAGCATCTCCAACCACAAAGAAGAAAGTGATGTGATCTATCAAAATATAACCTTAAGATTCCATTATGATTTTTCCAAAAGTATGTTGAGGTCTTTAATAATACACTTGAAATTTTTTTTAGCTTGGCTTAATTTATTTAATGTACATTATTTAGAGAAAAAGGTAAAGTTTCTCTTTCCGCTAATATGACATAAATCAATCAATCATTTTGATCAGTTATTGTAAGTAATATAAAAGTACGGACCGGATTTTTATCTTTAGCATCAGTTTGTGATTATAAAGTTAAATACATCCTTTTCATGGGAACTCTGCAACTATAGGTCAGATGTTTTTGAGCGTTGGTAAGTAACTGGTGCATCTCAGATTTAGCTAAAAAGTCAGTAGATAGGTACGTTTTACAAATATTATCATGTCACGAAAAAAAATGAATGCATTTCTGTTCTAATTTATATGTTAATTAAGAGGCGTTGAAAGGACTTCGTGTAAAATAAATGACGTTTGTGAAGATTTGTATTTAGTCCTTCTTTGACTTTAGTACACCTGAAAGAATCAAAATGTGCAAAATATAACATTACAGGATTAGTTAAGGGGTTAAGATAGATTAAAGTAAAATACAATTTTGGATAACTGCAATTTGCACATATGTGAGTTATTAAATAAAAGAGGCTGTAAAACATTGTAATAAGATGCCAAAACTATTAAGAAACTCGTAGAATTAAGAAAAAAGATTTCGATTATCATATGTTTCATTTGATGTGTTATATATTCTTCAAGAATAGCACACAGTGTTTTCAGTTTTCTCGTTTTTGTATAGTAATATTTAAATTTCATGACAAAATTTAATAAATTTAAAATTTATATAAGTAGATTTAAAAAACTGAAAGTACTTTCAAAATTTTACTGATAAATTTTCCTTAAATTGCTATAAATCTCTTTCACAACAAACATGAAGAATGAATGAAAAATTCGTCGGTTTTTAAAACATCTGTTATGTTCGACGAAATTTGATATTAATAGTCTGCATATTTTATATAAACAAAAACTCATTCTAGAATGTTGAATACACACAACTTCTGTCAATATATCATGTAGTTTCATGTTAACTTTTGATTTAGATTTTAAAAATACCACAATTCCATTAAAGTATATTATGTCGAGCGAACGTTTTCAAAATACTAGAATAAATTTGTTATTGAATAAAATTTTCTAGCTCTTCAAAACTGAAATCTAATTATTCGACTCAAACACAATTTATTATTCATTTATATGCATACTGAAAATATGTTTTCAACACAACTTTTATATATCGCGTTTATTTGTTAATCTAATATACTATTCTACGAATAAGAGAGAGAGAGAGAGAGTTTATGAATAGGTCTTTTGTGTGAAATGAAAGTAAGCAGATATATGGATTTCTATTTGAAAGTTGTACATAATAGAATTTATTGATAAACATTGGCGATTTAATATGTTCCCATTAATAGAAAAATATACCAGAAAGATTCTAAATATATTGATGAAGTATATAACAATCTGAAAACAGTTTTTACCAATATTCATGAGGACATATTCATCATAAATAAAACATACAATTTGAAAATTGTTACTTTATCATCATAATCAATATTAAAATCTGCATATGAACTTATACATTCCGTACAAAACAAATATCGAATATGGGCAGTACATTTTGTAAATAATTTAAAAATGTTTCATAGGAAAAATAAATTAATTTAATGAAATTTCGCAACATATATCGTAAATTAAAAAGATGAAAAATCCAGATAATTATGGAGATAATTATCCAGATAATTTTCACTCAGTTTGAGATAAGATCGACACCTATTTACAAATTTGTATTATGTTCTTAGGAAGAATTTTTATTAATATGCAATTATCATTTACTATAGAAGCATTTTTTTTATATGCTAATTTCTTTTGTAACAATTGTTTGGACATGATGAATTGTTATTTTATCATCATAATCAATATTAAAATCTGCATATGAACTTATACATTCCGTACAAAACAAATTGTAATGAATTTGCAACATATATCGAAATTAAAAAGATGAAAAATCAATAATATGGAGATAATTATCAGATAATTTCACTCAGTTTGAGATAAGATCGACACTATTTACAATTTGTATTATGTTCTTAGGAAGAATTTTTATTAATATGCAATTATCATTTACTATAGAAGCATTTTATATGCTAATTTCTTTTGTAACAATTGTTTGGACAATGATGCACGTCAAATCTGTCGAGGTTCAAGGTCCTTCCGTTGGTGTAGTGTGGTAGTTTGGAGAGAGGATGCCAGATGAGGTGTCGTCCTCGTCACTTTACCGAGGTTCAAAATAACGAGATACAGTGCTAGTAGCCATCGTGTAGCTTTATATTGTGACGATAATATAATTCTCACTCGCTCTCTCTTTTACATACTTAAAATAAAAAAGAAATTGAAATAAAATCATTAACGAGAAAAATATCTATTTGATATATGATATTTTGCTAGTTATAGGCAGTTATATTTGGGGTTTTGAACAGTATTACTTATCTTTATACATGCTTATAAAATTATAACAATGTTATTATTTTACATTCAGAATTCGATTAACATTTGCAATATTTTCAAAATATTTATAATAATTGGAACTACCGTAAAATATCCGGCCTATAACGGGCACTTTTAACACAAAAAATAAGATCTAAATTTACGGGTGCCCGTTATGCGTCGAGAGTAAAAATGAGAGCTTTAAAAATAAAAAAAATAAAAAAATAATTAAAAAGATGAGCATATAGGAAAAATTAGACTTCTATATAGATCGAAGTTCTGTATATTTAAAAGAAATGGCCTTCCTTATGAACATAAAAGCTGTAGTTTTAGAAGTATACTATTTTTTCTAAGGCTTTGAATAATACCTCGAATAAAAAACTTAAAAACTTAAGAGCATTGCGCACGTACATTTAAGGTTTCTTCGTAAAAAAGAGGGTACGCGTTATACGGCGAATGTACCTAAAAGCTAAAAATTGCAGCTTAAAAGAATAAGTGCGCGTTATACGCCAGATTTTACGGTAATCTTGATTTTTATTCATCATATTTGTGATAAAACTCTCGCTAAAAGTAATATGCAATACATATTTCTTCAAAATTTATATGCGTGACAGGTATTTTAGTGTAGTTTGTGAATTATTGCATTTGAAACAAATTTAAATTTAAATTTACATTTTTTTTGAGGAATATGTATAGTACCTATATTCATTGACTTAAAGTAATGACTCTTTTGTTACATTTTAATATTTTCCTAAATAAATTTAATATTTCTTATTAAATTTATTTCTATTTATATATGCATAAGCTATTGTTTGATCAATAATGTGTGAATTTTTTTATTTCATCACATGTACATTACCAAAATATTTTCTCATCTGGAAATAGGATAGAGGTACATTTGATTTACTGCTCAGGTTTGCATTTTAGAATTGCATATTTTATAAATTATTATTTGTGCCTGTCATTGAAAAATATCTTCTTACATTATTCCGAAGCATAATGTAAAAGAGAGAAATTTATCTGATTTGAAAAAGCTTACTCTGTACATAAAACTATTGTCTCTACAATGATTTTAAATCCAATATAAGATAGTTGTGAGTTTGAGTCATCAAAATTGGGAAATTTACTCATTTTTGAATTGTTAGCAAACAATTCAAAAAAATTCTCTTTCTTAACATTATAATACTATAATATGATTGATATTTGATATTTTAGACTGTACTATTCACGAAATAATGTTTGTAGAGAAACGTCATCCATTATGATTGTGAACATGCGGCAAAAACTTAAATTTTTTAAACTACGTTGCCCCTTTTTGGTATTACAGGGTTTCAGTAACGTAAATATATTCCTATAAACATCATTGGAATATTCTGGAATTTAACTCGATGCTTAAACTTTATTTTGAAAAGTTCTTTTTTTCATTTAAATCTAATTCAATTAGATATTATTTCTTTTTAAATGAAATAAATTAATCGCTTTATTTTTTAAACCTATTAACATCGTTATTTTTTTAGTTATTTCAAAATAACTAATTTTTTTCACGTTTAATTTTTTTAAAAAAAATTAAATTAGCTGTTAAAAATATTACTCATCATGGAAATTTTCAAAGTAAAAATTGAATTCTCTCAATAAATTGTTGATAATTCTTTTGTCATAATTTTATTAATTACACTCCCATATAAAAGTTTCATTTTTTACTTATTTAAAAAATAGATCGAATGATTGACTCAAACATTCTTCCAAAGTACCATTAATAATTTTGCATAAGTGACAAAATTTTTAAGGAAAGATATATAAGAACATTAGTAATTTAATTAAAATAAAGAAAGATATACAAATATAGTTACAAAACTCAAGATATATAATAATACCTATTAATATACCAATTATCAATATGTGTGTTACATGCATATTTACTAATACAGCAATATTACAATATATAAGAAAAAATATAAACTAAAGTATGGTCAAAAATTAGAGATAAAATAACCCATTCCCACAGTTATTTCCCTCATTATTATATATATATTTTATTATAATTTTTAAATGCAGTTAAATCATTGTTTCAAAGCAGATTTTCTTTTAATAATTATATTTAAGGTGTGTGTGTCAATTTTTTCGCCAATATCATGAATCTGTAAAAGTGTTTTTATTACAGACATTGTTCGCGAAAGGAAAAACCAACTTTAAATCATGTTAAGGGAAGAGCGTTCAAGTTTTTTTATTTTTTATTCTGTACAACCCATTTCACTGAAAATTTAAGCTTATTTTTTACATTAAATATTTTAAAATACATAAATATAAAAGAAAATATTTTTAATGTTTTTTAAATCAATATTTGTATTAGATTCTAAGCTAGTTCATAATATTAAGCACAGTTTTTATGAAAATAGATGTAATGAAATTACAAAAACATCAATATTTCCCAAATCTGAATTAATTTGAAATACGAACTACTATTAAAAAATTCTAACTTCATCGAAAAAATATCGTTTTTTTTTGCATTTCTAAATGCCTTTTTTGAATAAAAAGATAAACCAAACTAGTATAACAAAGAGTAAAAACAAATACATTTCATTTTTCTGAAAATCATAGAGAATTTCATATTAACACCTGTTATATTTTAGTGCATACTATACTGCCAGTTATATTTTAGTTTATATTAATGTTAATGGGAACACGTATATTTTTTTACATTCATATTATACGTAAATATTATATTTATTTTATTAAAATATATGCAAGTAGAATATATATTTTAAGTTAAAGTTTGTCGGATATAAAACTTGATCAATAAACGAAAACGAAACAATGCAAATAATTATATAAAGATGATATCATATGACTGCACATGAAAATGTTGGCACTTACCCTCAAAGAGATCTGGAATAATCCTTCTCTTCCACACACAGTTGATGATAGCTTGAGTGAGCCCAAAGAGTTCTAAGCCGTCCCACGGTCCACTAGTATCGGCTAGATTTGAGTAATAGGGTGCAAATAGTTCTCTATCGAGATGCTGTCTTCTCTTGACTGCAGAGAGCTTCGGATGAGAATCGTGTGATTCGGCGGTTCCTTTTTAAATCTCGATGATGGGACCAGCTGACGATGACGCTGGTCAGAACGTGCGCCCTCTACCGGGAGAGATCAGAAGGAAGTGGAGCTGCATTTGACGGCAGTGAATATTCCGATGAGATGATATTTCAGGACAAAAAGATTATACTTACAGTCATTTCGAAAAGAATGTAAAGCAAAATAGAATAATAGAAAATATATATTTCTTTTGTGTTCATTAAATTTGTTTAAACGGATAATAAGGTAAAAGTTTTATTTCAGACCTATACGCTCAAATTCTTTTACAACTTTCTGTGATTAATGATTATTCAATATATAGCAGCAAATATTACGAAAAAATGAGACTGTAATTTTAAGAAAAAATGTGCTTATTTAAAAAAAATGCATGGTATTAATTGATAGCGATTATATTTATAAAATATTGACATGGTTAAGACAAACGTTTATACATGAAAAGAAACGTAAAGTGCTTATATAATATTCTCTCGTTTCTTTTTTCTTTCTAAATAAATAATTCTGTTATTCAATTTAAATAACACAAATTACCAAAATTGCAATATTATTCTGTATCAACATTCATTTTCATCTTAATTTCAAAAATTTATTGAAAAATTAAAGTTTTAGCTACTGAAATTATTTAATTAAAATTTTACATATTAACATGTATATATATATATATATATATATATATGTGTGTGTGTGTGTGTGTGTGTGTTTTATGAAATATTTTTTCCTATAAAGCCAGCAGATAACTTCTATGTTTTATGTTAGGCAATTTCTACAAGGAAGCTTAAATTTTATTTTAAATATATATTTTTCTCCAACACTTTTAACCCGTTTGTTGTAAACAGGAGAAAATGTTACCAATATGAATGCCAAGATAAGTATCTGGATATTGATTAAATTTTATTTTAATAAGTGGAGAAATAATTTATAAATTAAAATTAAATATATACTAATTTGTATTAAAATAATAATTAATTGTTGTAACAATGGTGAACTTCTAATTATTAAAGATTTTTTGCTGAGAAAATTAATTTTATCATTAATGTATTTATTTTTTAAAATATAATTCTTCATTCATTTTTTTTTTTGAAAAAATGCCAGCCCCCCACTTAAAGAAAAAAATTTACAGCTTATAAGTAGATACTTGTATAATATTCTATAAATAATGTTTTACAGCAAAGTACTAACAGCGAATCAAACGAAAAAATTAATGCTGCTTTCTTTTATTGTAATTATGAATCAATCCCTATAGTCGTATCTATTTTTCTTGTTAAATCTACTTACTAGTATTGTAGTTAGTATTTGTTCTCATTTTGTTCTGTACAATCACTGAAGTAGTTTTTTTTATAATTGATCATGTAATCCTCAAATGAATTGCATTTGTTATTTGCTCACTACCATTTATTAAATTTCAATGACCAAGGTTATAGAGGATCACACAAAAAAGGGAAGGAAAAAACAGCAAAATATTAAGAGCAAGAAAATAAAAAGCGTGGTGAGAAAAGTCCATGAACCCATTTAGTACCTTACACCCTAGTAACGGTCGCACACAAAGAGATATTCCATAATGCTGGCCAACAATGAAGGTGTTTTCCATCCGTACCATAATTTGGTAAAAAAAAAGATTGCTTAACAAATGGGGATTCTTGATGCATTATTCTCATTATATAATTTTGAAAATTGCAAATATCCTCTTTATTAATTGATATGGTTGACTATTGTCAAAAGTTAAACTCTTTTCTAAAATAAAAAAATCTTCATAATTAATAATAATATAAAATATCCCTTAATAATTAATCCCTTTAAATAAAAATATAAATAGCAGAAGAAATCTTAATTTAATATTTGAGAAGATTATGTAAAAAATTGAACAGTTTTACAAGAGCTTGAATGGAGTATTAAAAAAATTCTTTTTCCTCGATTTTTGATTTGTTTATATACTTAATAAACCAAAAAAAAAAATTAATTTTGTCATTTTTTGTTATTATATCATTTAAAATTAACTTCAATCAAGGTCTACAAAATGTTATTGATGCTAGATAGATTAATCAAGCTGTGATTTACATTCAATTGATGATTGTGATTTACAGTCAAGGGATGAGGTTGAGAAAAAATGGAGCTCCAGTACTTTACTATTCAAACATAATGCTAAACAATAATAGTAAAATATACAAATGGTTATAAGCATTTGAAAATGAATGGACTATAATAAATAAAATAAAATAAATAAACTTGATTGAAATCAAAACGTAAAGTTAAGACATTAGCCACTAAGTTATCCTGGCTCATTAAATTTTAAATTGAAACTTATTTCAAGACTTTTTTGACTTTTCGATGACAATCTTCAATCTGCATTAAAGAGTACATTTTAATAAGTACATTTTACAAGTATTTCTTCCACTCTGATATGAAACAAAAAACTTAAATAACAGACCCTTAAACCTTAGATATTGTATTAAAGAGCAATAAAATGTTAAAAAAAATAGTTTTAAGGATAAAATATATATAATTGAGTTTTGCGTTTCACAATACCTATTAAAGCGTATTTGCATGAAAATACATTTTAACTGCATTTACCTTAATTATGAATGCAATGAATAAATAACTATTTAATATGAAATATGTGTGTGATTATGTAAAAGGAGAAGTAGCGAAAATACTGAGAAAAATCTCTACAGATATGAATAAATCCAAAATGTAATTAACTCTGTTTTTCTTTCCACGCATCCTTTCAAAATAGCCAGATAAAGCGAGTCACTCTTGCACAAATTTGTTTTACTTAATGAGAAAAGTAATTTATGAATTTACATTTGAATTGGTCTCGATTTCATGCACTTGTGCAAATATCTTATCTGGCATATTTTAGTACTTTTCTTTGAATAATATTCTGTATAATTAATTTACTTTGAAATGAAATATAGTTATTTTTCATTGCCCTTTAATGCATTGTAAATATTATCAGCATTATTTCATATTCTTCTGGGAATAAAGATAGTTATCTTTGCAGTACACTTGGTGACATTCGATCATTCCTTTCGTATTCTAACCGGACGTCTTGCATTCATTCTCAACGTTCCTTTTGACATTTCATTTTATATCTTTGTATTCTTTTGACACTTCGTGCCACGTTCATTTGTTTTTCTCATGACTTTGAAATACGTGCTTTTTTTCTTTCTCAGCGTTTTCTGTTCTACAGAATTCAAACACATCCAGTATTTCGAAACTTGAATATTTCAAAAGATGTGCATTTCTGATGTAGAGGTTTCTTATTATTATCTTTCTTATAAAAATTCAAATATACTCCGTTGTAAGCTTTGAAATTTTAATGCATTGCGTATTTTACATTTTTATATGATTCTTATTTGCTTAGTAATATTTTAAGAGATAAATATTTAAAAAATACATGTTCATGAAAGCTTTAATTTTTTAAATATTTGAATGTGCGTGTGTGGTACCTTTCATGTTTGAAATTTCTAAACGCAACGGAACAACGCAACAAAATTTCTATTTTCAAATAAATCAGAAAAAATAAAAAACTATAAACATTTTACTGAATACTGTTTAATTCAAAAATACCCAATTAATTTTATTAACAGATATTTGAATAAAGAAATTCTAAATAGTAAGGAGGATTAAAATTCCATAGTTTTAACAGGTTATTATTATAAATTTATTATTCTTCCTAGATAGTTTTAGATACCCCCAATTTCTAATTTTAGATAAAATTACTTTTAAATTTATTATAATTTTTAAATCATGTAATCTTAGAGTCCCTAAGATAATGGTAGTATGTTTACAATTCTTAATTTATTATTTCTACTATTTTAATACTTTTGTTAAGTGCTACTTATCAGCCATTGCTTTGCTTTGACTTTGTATTTGGGTCCAGAATCTGGCAATAACTTGTTTATTGTACTCAGATTTAGCACAGGCTATGCGTTTCTGTATGCACTTTTTAGGTAAGTTACCTTTTTCTCATAATGGATTTAGATTTCCTATCCATTATTTTCAATAGGTTTTTGCTCTGTATTATTAACAGGAAGGGGGAAGGTTGGCTGGCCACAAAACATGTTCAACCCCACTTTTATGCATATAAAAAATTATATATATAAGCTGTCCTAAGTCAGCAACGTTGATAATACTGTTGCATTCATTCTTTTATATTTTTATATTTAAGTCTGTTATTTTAATTTTTCATATCTCCTTTTAAATTCTGTTGTTTGGTTATCTTGCAATTTCAATTATTTTCAGTTTTAATCATGTTTATTCATCTCTCTCCTGTAGAGAAATTTTGATTATATATATATATATATATATATATATATATATAGTATAATAAAATGAGATAAAATAATAAGACAAAAATGTACTACCCACAAATCTAAAAGATAGAAACCAGATTCTAAGAAACTTAACTAAAAAATGGTGGAAATGAATATTGTACTAGATTTGAATAAAAATATGCACTACAGGAAACAGAGGTAGAACTTTTAAAATGGAAGAAGCCAAAAGAGATTATGGACTACAATGAGGGCTATTATGTTTTCTAAAGCTGTCGTTGAATTAAGTTAACTATACTTTATGGATCCACTTTCCCCGTGCAGCAGAAATTTTTGACATAATTGAAAAAACAGAGCCATGTTGAAAAGTTAGGCCTAACACACGTGTATTTTGCACCAGACAGTAAAATAAAATTAAAGTATCAAAAGAAAGGTTTCCTTTGTCTCTCTCTTTCTCTCTGTATATATATATATATATAGTAAGAAAAATCTTGATTAAATTATTGACTTCATTTCACTATTTCTTACATTATATTCTTATCTACTGTAAGCTCATCTTCAAAGTAAAGTTTAAAACAATTTAAGCATGCTTATAATTATAGTTCAATAAGAAAAGATTTATAATAGCTTATAAATTCATATATCCTTTTTTGATTGAAAAAATTAAATTTTGGAAAGATAAGATTCTTTTAGCATAATTTATGTATTTTGTCAATTTTTCTCCATTTAAATACTAAGATTTGTAATTAATGTTTTTTTTAAATTACTACCTTTTTACTGTTTGCATTTTTTTCAGGATATTTCTCTTTTAATTTTAAACTAATATATCACATTTGTAATCTGCTTCTTTTTTGTTAACAAATATTACCCCTGTAAAGTAACTATAAAATTGTACAATTTGAAATAAGAATCAAAATAAGCAAGAAAAGTCTAAAATAGTTCCCTAATTTTAATTTAAAGCAGTATGAATTTAAACTGAACGATATAGCTGATTTAGTTAATTTTCTTTGATTTCAGACTGCATAATATTCGAAAAATCAGATATTAAAAGCAGCCACAGCATTTTTGAATCCTGTTGAGAATTATTTCTAAGTCCTTAGCATTTCATGCCTCAAACTCAAATTCTGAGGTTTTTAAGACCAAAAATTAAAATTGTAGCAATGTCTCATATTTCACACTACAGACCTCGAAGCTCTCAGGACTCCAACTTTGTAACTACTACTTTCGTAAATTTTCTGATGAATTAATTATTTGAGCCTAACTTTCTGAAGAATATTTAAATAAAGAATGTTTCTGCATTTTTACGCTAACATAGTCATATAAAATGTTATTTATCTTCCTTTTTTCTCAAACGTAACAACGTTCAAAAATAATATAATTTTTCTCACTTCTAAATATTCTTGAATTTTTTCTTAAGCGCAAGCATACACACACGCACGAACGCACACACACACAATTGTATATATATATATATATATATATGGAAAAAATTTATATATAAAATAGAACATAACAGGGAAAAAAAATTAAGATCAAATCTAATGAAATACAAATAAGAACCTAGCGAGTCAAAATGCAATTTCGGACTTAGGACCGAATAAGTGGGGTTAAACTAGTTTAAAGGCGCCAACCTTCCCCTTTGCAACTCTGTAGGAAAGACAAAATAAAATAAATAGAAATTTAAATTATAAAAATTCTAAGTATAAAAAATCCAAAGTATAAAAAATCCAAAGTATAAAAAATCCAAATTATAAAAAATCTCATATAAATATGAAAGAACAACCGACTACTATTAAGCAAAAAATTCTCCCAAAATGTTTAAGCAGAAAAATATCAAAAGAATTACCCAGTAAAAGGATTCTTCCAAAAAGATTTTAAAACTTCTGCTCACAGAGTTTATTCCAAGAGATCCAACACTCTTGAAACCTATAGAAAGCTTTTATATGTTGTGATAAAAATCTAAATTGCACTTAAACGCATCCTTTATACCAGCTTGTAAGGAAGACGCCAAGAAAGATTACATTCAAATTTGGTAGGCTATAACTTGGTTGGTTGTCACAAATGTAGAAAATTGGTTGGTTGTCACAAATGTAGAAAATTGGTTGGTTGTCAAAATGTAGAAATTTGGTTTGGTTGCTAAAAGGTAGAAATTTTTCATATTATAGGATTTTTAAGAAGGTGTTTAAAAAATAAACTGTGTGAAGAGTGTTAAAACAGAATCTTCACAGCAAAACCACTAAAATGCTGATTTTGATATATATATATATATAATATATATAATATATAAATCAAAGAAAATTAACTAAATCAGCTATATCGTTCAGTTTAAATTCATACTGCTTTAAATTAAAATTAAGGAACTATTTTAGACTTTTCTTGCTTTTTTTTATTCTTATTTCAAATTGTACAATTTTATAGTTACTTTCTAGGGGTAATATTTGTTAACAAAAAAAGAAGCAGATTACAAATGTGATATATTAGTTTAAAATTAAAAGAGAAATATCCTGAAAAAAATGCAAACAGTAAAAAGGTAGTAATTTAAAAAAAAACATTAATTACAAATCTTAATAATTAATTGACAAAAATTGACAAAATGCATAAATTATGCTAAAAGAATCTTATCTTTCCAAAATTTAATTTTTCAATCAAAAAAGGATATATGAATTTATAAGCTATTATAAATCTTTTCTTATTGAACTATAATTATACGTATGCTTAAATTGTTTTAAACTTTACTTTAAAGATGAGCTTACAGCAGATAAGAATATAATGTAAGAAAGAGTGAAATGAAGTCAATAATTTAATCAAGATTTTTCTTATTATATATATATATATATATATATATATACAGAGAGAAAGAGAGAGATAAAGGAAACCTTTCTTTTGATACCTTAATTTTATTTTACTGTCTGGTGCAAAATACACGTGTGTTAGGCCTAACTTTTCAACATGGCTCTTTTTTTTCTATTATGTCAAAAATTTCTGCTGTACGGGGAAAGTGGATCCATAAAGTATACTTAACTTAATTCAACGACAGCCTTAGAAAACATAATAGACCTCCATTTACTGAATATTGGATTTTTATTGAATGCATACTATTTAATTTTACAAATATAATTAGAGCCTCTATTTATTACTCAAATAATTAATGTATACATTTGAAAATATATATGAGTAACGTTAATTTAATTTGCTTTCTTTAAAAATATTTTAACAGTTTTTTTTTGTGTGGAAATGTTAGACTTATTATGTTTTTTAAGAGAAATTTCCACATATTTAAATTGGGGTTTTCTTGCAAATTGTTGTTAAAAAAACTATGTACTACTTAATTAGATTTTGTAAAATAAAGTTATCCCTTTGAAATCCAGATCGCACGTTTATGTTGGAGCCCTTCACGTTTCAGGGGGGGTAGCAAAAATGTTATTATTATTTTTCCAGTGTCATAGGGTTTAGTATACCGTTAATAATCAAAAGAATGTAATATTTAAAGATATAAATATTTCGGCTCTTAAAGAGATAAGAAAATATAAGCCGCATAAGCCCGCATGATCCTGCTGGTCCTTAAAGGGTTTCGGGTCACATGTATTATTATATATTTAAACATGTCACAATTTAAGCTGCGATCTCTATTTTCGACAATCTTTCTAATTTATGTTTATTAAATATCTAATACTTTCCCTTTGCATTAACAACATTTGAATGAAATCTATTTTATTTAAAATACGTAAGTTCAATGGGTAGAGTTCAATATTCGGATAAATACAATAGGAACTTTTTCAGTCAATTTAAATTTTCTCATAATTTTTTAAATAAGAAAAACAGTAAGTTACAATAATTTCTTCATCATTAAGTATGCAAGAGAAAAATAAATAGGGAAAGGAATTGCCAATAAAGGCATAGAATCTAAGAAAAAGATTTTTTTTGAAAGAGACTGGAGAACATTCAAGGTGAATTAGGATATATAATTTCGTAAGTATTGTACAAATAAAGCATTAATTGCGAGTTTTCAATTTAATAACAGAATAAAAAATTTTAAACAATATAGAACTGAAGAATGATAAGGTATGGGTTGTTTATCTCTTAAATTATATATTTATATATTTTCAGTAAAACCAAATATGTGTGTGCTAAATCCTAAACATTCCCCTTTTACATTCTTTATAATGCAATACACTGGCAAAGTAAGAATCTATTATTCAAGCATTTTTCGTAAGAGCTTACAGCACCATTTTTTTCTAATGGATGTGTATTTGTTTAAAAACATCTGTTGCTGTGTGGAATAAGCAAACGCATTTTTCCCTCGGAATAAAAGCTATAAAATATACGAAAGCTGTTCAACCCACAGTAACAAATGCAGCATAAAATATTTATGAACCTCCGATAACAGCTTCGTTTTCGGAAAATATTTTAAAATTCAGGATTCATTTTGAAGTTTATACCTGACACTAGTAAAACAAGGTCGCCTCTTTATAAATATGAAACACTCCGGGTGCCTGCATAAAATTTTCCTTAGCCTACGCTTCCATATTGTATCACGAACCACTTTTTTAATAGAATATGCTTAGAGCTCTGAGTATTACAGTTTCCGTTGTCATGAATAATGCAGCTTGAGCACTTCAATTGAAATTAAGGAAAAATTACGTTCGCTAATAGATACCGCAGTAAACGGATAGATTATTTATCGTGCTGTACGATAGTGAATAATGTACGACGCATAGGAATAGATAAATAATGAATACACCCATGAATCATTTAAATTTTTACGGCGTTTAAAATGGTATGGTAAGTGTGGATATTTTGTAAATATTTGCGGAATGGGAAAAATCTCACTGGGGTTCTAAAATAAAGCTTGGAAAAATACTCATAGCTAAACATGTTAAATACTTATTTCATTAATATATTCGTTAGATAGCTGAATTACTTATAATAATTCAAATGTTTATAGAATAGTTTTAAATGCAATTTTAACGTGAATTTGGATTTGAATTTATTACTTTTCAAAGTAAGGACAGGAATGTGTTTTTTTATTCAGGTTTATTATAAACTTGATTTTATAATAAAGTGGGATGAAATTTTTATTTTTAGAATTTTAAAACTTATCTAAATGGAAAAAATGTTCTATGGTGAAACTTTATGGATCAAAATGCCATTTTTTCTAAAGAAATGTTTAATGAGGTACAGATGTGCCATCAAATAATTTTGACTTGTGATTATTGGGAAAAAAATAGAACTAAATACTAACAACTCTATTTACTATGAAACAACACATTTTACACTGTAAAGTAGTAAATGGTTTAGTTATACGTATAATTCGAATTAAAGAAACATTAATGTGACTTCTGTTGTTGCAGATTAGATGAACAATAACTTATATTAGGATATTAAGATGCTACTTTTTGAATTGTATTCTGAATTGAAGTCATCTGCCAAACGGTTCTACGCAAGTCTTTAATGTTATTCATCTCTAAAAATAAGGACTCTGGGGCATAGATAGATTAAAGTGTTGTTACAATAGCATATGGCCCAGCTTCTTCAAACAGTTAAATGTGTCTGGAATCGAATTCCATATTCTTAAAATATCGTTACTAGCATGTTGTTAGTTAGTATTTCTATTTCAATCAATTTCAACTTTTTCCTTGTTTCAATAAATTTTTGAATCCTTATTGAACTAGACTGGAAATCAATAATTTGCATTTCAAATTCTTCAATTTCTAACCAATCGAATTGAGACAAGTTCTGTTTATCAAATGAAGTCATATCAGGGTACATAATAAACTTAATCATTTCCGATAATTCTTTGAACCGAGACAATTTGGCTGAAAATTCCCTGATTGAAGAACTAATTATAGAAATAAATTCTTCAATATATTTTTCTTCTTCTAATTTCTCATGTTCATCTAAATTTTTGTGTGTGATATTTTTTTTCAAGTTTGGGAAGTACTTTTAGTTTCTTGTAATAACAATTACAAACACAATAACAAACGAATGTGCTGCGGGCCTCCGTGACTGATCACTCGCGTTTGTTCATAATACTTTATAGTGAACTTTGTTATTTTGAACTAAAATACAAATCATTTTGATCGGTGTTGTACCCAAAATATTGTTTCGCGTGCCATTGGTTCGCCATTCCTGTACTATGGTATATAGATAAAGGGAAAAAACTATTTTAAGTATTTTTGCAAGGAGAATGGGCTTAGGTATTTTAGTTTTTTCATGGTGAAAGTCAATGCAATTTTTGTTAAAGTGTATTTAAGTTTTAGTACTTTTTAACATTTATTACGATAAGAGGACACATACTAAATAGTTACAAGAAAAAACATCAGGTACATTTAACAGCGTTTTTAACATTGACTTTTAAGAATATAAAAACCTACTGTTGAAAGTGTTATATGCACGATTAAAGCGGAAGACGGAAAACTGCTGGGATCGGACTGCGGAGCGACTGTGCTTTGAAAGAGAGCTATGCTATGAAATGTTGCAATGACATACTGACTACTCAGTACTCACTAATCAGTGCTACATTACTTTGAATTATTTATGAAGAACAAATATCTTGAGTAAAAAATCATGCAATTATAACTAAGTCTTTTTCCATTATTTTCTAGCATTCAACCCCTTTGTGGCAATATTAAGTTTTGAAATTAATTTTTTAAACTATTTTTTCTCCTAATCTCCATATTATTGAACATCTTTTCCATTTAGATACGTTCCATTTAATTATAATTTTTTATACATAACCCCTATCCACCTTATTGTATACCATTCTACTCTAATTTCAAAAGAGGAATCAACAATTGTATAGAAATAACCTTGATAAAGGGAAATGAGAATGCAAATCTCAAAACAGATCATTACATATGCCGCTTAACTGTCTTGTAGCACAAAAAAAAACTACAAATAATTCAAAAAGGATAAAACATAAGTGCACGTATTTTGAAACGCCTAAGTTAGGCCTTTTTAATTTGATTACCTATGCAGTAAGAATTTTATTAAATGACAACAAAGAAACTTCGACTTTGATTGAATAATCATATGACATCTAAATAAACAATAAAACAGTAATGTAAAATGAAATTGCACTTCTTTAAAATATTTACCATATCCGACTTCCAACGTAGAATTAAATTTAAATCATACATTTTTCCATGAAAAGAAAAGCTTGAAGTTGAAACAAGAAAAAAAAGTAATTTACATCAAATATATGTTTATGAATATTTATGTATTCAGTTTTCATTTAAGTTCTCATGTTTTCTCATTCAGAAATATATTTCTCAATTTGTATGCAATACGTTCTACTTTTGCATGGTTTACCGCTTTCTGAGAATTTCTCATAATAGTATTTCAAGTAAAAAATTCATTTAAAAAGTATTAAAGTATGAAAATTTAACTAATTACGCAGAAACTCTTTATTTACACATTGTTCAAAGCCAATTACAGAAATATGTAATTAATACAGTTTACTGTACGGAATTTTTATAAATATTTGTACCTTTATACAATTGTTAAGATAGAAATAAACCAGCTTTATTAAATAGATTTAGCACTTATCCAGCATTCAAAGAAACTTAGATACACTTCAAGAAAATAACGAACTATTTCACCTGCTTATTACCTTATTATGTTAAATATGTGTCGATGCGGTTTTTTCATGCTTATTATCATATTATATCAAAATATATTCAGGATATAAAATAAAACTCTATATTTACTCACATCTCTCTTTTTTCCAATATATCTAGATATTTAAAGGGGAAAACGACTCACTCACTCATCACAATATCTACGGAATTATTAGACCTACAAACTTGAAATTTGGTAGACATGTTACTTTCGTGGGGTAGCAATTCGCTAAGAACGGATTTTGTAAAAATCGACAACCAAGGGGAATTGCAAGGGCTTAAAAGCGTTATAAATCTATATATTCCAGCTTTGAAATTATTATACTTAAAGACTGGAAATTTGGTAAGCATGTTCCTTTCATGGATTTTTCTCAAAATCCATTAAGAATAGATTTTGTGAAAAATTGACCTCCAAGTGTTGTTGCGAGGACATAAGTGCTTTATATAAAAAAGAAAACCACACGCACTTTTGTTTTTGAAGACCCAAATACTCGAAATTCGGTAAGCAAGATTCTTTTATTGAATAAAGATCAGCTAAGGACAGATTTTAAAGAAATCGTTTTAATTGGGAGGAGGGAGCGGGATGTTACAAGGCGTGTTGATCAAAAAAATTCCCTTTATTCCTACATAATGACATTTGATATGCATGTTTCTTTTGTTGAAATGAAATTAGCTAAATACGAATCTTACTTAAATCGATTATTAAAGGGCTTTATATAAAAAAATTTCCTTTTTTTCACTTATTGGTTTAGATTTCAAATTTGGCAAGAATGTTTATTTTGTTGAGTAAAGTTCCACTAAAATTAGGTTTTACGGAATTCAACTTTGGGAAAGGGTATTAAGGGAGCATAAGAGGTCATTCTACTTCATCTTTAAAATTTTGAAATTATTATTTAGAAGTTCTGTTTTTTTTAAATCAAAGGTGAGAGTTATAACAATGTTTTTCAATATATATATTGAAGTTATTGAGAGTTATTACAATGTTTTTCAATATATATATATATATATATGTGTGTGTGTAATAACTTATATTGATATCTACTCATAATTCGAATCTCCTTTACTATTAACATGCAATTCATAAATTATATTATCCTAATTCGAAATGCGACTCAATTTATCTTTTTCTAAAGCATTAAATATTATGTTGGTATATTTATTACTAATTCATTTGACCAATATATATATATATATATAATTAGATCTAAAATTAAATCCCTAGTCCACTTCTAATTTTTATTTTCCTTTTATATCTTTAAGTATTAAATTTATTATCCAGTTCGGGAATGCAGAACACATGGCTTTAACAGAACTTCGCCACTCCGACCATTAATTTTTATTACCTATTATGTCATTCTTAAATTCTCAAGTATACCTCTTTAATAAGACATGTACTTGAAAAGACATTTGGCTTTTGAGTAGCCGCCAATTTTGATATTTAACACGTGCCCGTCTCTCTCTCTTACAAATCAGATTCCAAAGTGATTTCATGGAATAAAGACAGTTCAAAATAAAATGTCTTGATGTTCACTCGAAAAACCACGACAAATATATATATATATATATGAAATAGACGTGGCCGTTGAAAGGTATTCTTTATATGATTACTATTAATTACGATTGATGTTTGCTTTGGCTGGAATTGACGACAATCCTGTGATTATTCAAATCTGTTTATTCCACATCTTGAGCACATATAAACATGTTAAACATAAAGCATGAAATGGACAACACAGAACAAAGAAAACGAATGCACAATGAGCTGCAGCTACATGTTGCAGCAATTACAGAAGCGAAAAGGGTTGGTCTTCAGGAATCTTGGTATTTATAGGCCGCTCAAATCACATGATCTGAGTGGGTGGATAGGTGTAGTTTAAAATACTCTCGTTAGGCGGCGTGTTAACTTATTATTAAAACGTTGGTCCTGAAGGGATGGACCATTGGCAATTAAAAGATATTTAAAAGGATTATATTAGTGGGAATTATTACACATATATATATATATATATATATTGCATCTTATTGACAATAGAGTAGTCTGTAACATTTATGACAAAAGAGATTCTTTTAGTTTCCATGTAATTAAAATTCCTGTATGGAACAGCAATTTGCATCTATCAATTTACAGAAATATTGTTTTGAATTTTTTACTTAGGAATGATAACTTAATTACCAACAAAATAGATAAATTTAATAATATCAAGAAATTCTTCCAATGCTGCTTAGATCATGACTATCCTTTTAACTTCTTAAGAACATATATTCATCACAAATACATTAATCGTCTTGCTATTTCTGATTTCAAAACCACCATACAACAATAGGATTTCAAAGTCAGCATTTTAGTGGTTTTGCTGTGAAGATTCTGTTTTAACACTCTTCACACAGTTTATTTTTTAAACACCCTTCTTAAAAATCCTATAGTGTGAAAAATTTCTACATTTTTAGCAACCAAACCAAATTTCTACATTTTGACAACCAACCAATTTTCTACATTTGTGACAACCAACCAAGTTATAGCCTACTAAATTTGAATGTAATCTTTCTTGGCGTCTTCCTTACAAGCTGGTATAAAGGATGCGTTTAAGTGCAATTTAGATTTTTAACACAACATATATAAGCTTTTCCATCGTTTCAAGAGTGTTGGATCTCCTGGAATAAGCTCTGTGAGCAGAAGTTTTAAATCTTTTTGGAAGAATCCTTTTACTGGGTAATTCTTTTGATATTTTTCTGCTTAAACATTTGGGAGAATTTTTGCTTAATAGTAGTCGGTTGTTCTTTCATATTTCTATGAGATTTTTTATACTTTGATTTTTATATTGGATTTTGTATACTTTAAATTTCTATTTATTTTATTTTGGTCTTTCCTACCGAGTTGCAAAGGGGGAAGGTTGGCGCCTTCAAACTAGTTTAACCCCACTTATTCGGTCCTAAGTCCGAAATTGCATTTTGACTCGCTAGGTTCTTATTTGTATTTCATTAGATTTGATCTAATTTTTTTCCCCTGTTATGTTTATTTTATATATAAAATTTTTTCCATATATATATACATATA
>BMAO01010178.1:0-77663 GCA_019973975.1 Trichonephila clavata
TTATTATATTTACTTTTTAGTTCAGTATAGTGTTGTAGGTCAATAATTTCAATTTGCATTCCAGGTAGGTAATAATTAAAGTCTTGTAGAAAAATTGAAAAAGGATTTGTGAAAAGATCGGTAATTTTTTTATCATCTTGAAATTCATCAAATCTTGCTCAGAAATGAATCCTGAAAATTGGATGTTAAATTTTAAAATCTATCCTATCTCGGAGTATTATTAGCATTGGTCGATAGTGTTCCTGCATTAATGTAAATGTGTTAATCTCTTTTTTTTTTGACAAAATTGAGACAAAAAGAACCTAAAGTTTACTTACAAAACAAGATATATGACCAACTGCGGTAGGAAAATACAACCTTTCCCTTATAATCATAAATTTAAATTATTTAAATGTCCTATAATATTGGTAAGAAATGCTAAATCCCATATCCAGTCTTCATTCTTGAGACAATCACTCACTGGGGGAAGTTATTGTTTTTTTCCATATTTTAAGAAAAACTCCCTAAAGTTTCAAAATCTTTCGAGTGCATTTACTTTTGAAAGCAGCGCATACAACAATGGAGTATTATCTGCATGAAAGTTTTCTATTGTAATTCAATTGATTAAATATATGTAAAATAAATTTTGAAGGGATTTTTTTTTTGTCTAAAAACAACCCATTTTAATAAAATTATATAAAAATCTACAATTTATAATTATCGTTTCAAATTTTGAAATTTTTAAATAAGTCTTCGCATGCCACTGCTACAACCCCACCATGCCACAGGTTGGCCACCCCTCATATAAGTCTTCCGTATAATATTCGTCCGAGTTTATTTTGCCATCAACTCAGTAAATCTAAATTTCTGCAAAAGAAAATGTACACCATACCATAATAGAACTGATTATTATCTGCCTATTGGACTGCTGAGAAATTCACGAAATTTTAACCTTGAGATGCCCAATAAGCCATCAAAGTGAAATAATTATCGTCCCCTCCCCCCCCCCCCCCCAATTTTTTTTTCAACATACAGTTCTTGGACTCAGCATTCGTGGCTTACTTTAAGCGTTCTTAATGATAGTTCACTATAGAGTCGTCAGCAGTCCTCTTCCCATCTCAAGATTAATCATGACATTTGACTTCAAATTTATTCCCACTAAATACGATATTTTTTTTACTTGTTTGTCGTACTTTTTTTACTGTTTAATAAGTATTTTTCTATTTCCAGTTTCACAATATGTTGATTATCAAGGCCCAATAATATACTTTTGCGATCAGATTTTTTCTGCTTCCCAATAAATTTTGTTTTGTAACTCTGAAATGTGAATAACAGTTTTAGAACGATTTCCAGTTTTACTTATTTCAAGGTCAGATTTTTCATTTATCTATGCAGGCACAAGCATATGATTCTAAATGCTCATTTCTATGAGACGTTTTGTGAGTAATTCAAAAATTCAGATGAAATTCTTATTATCTACATTTTTTTCCTTCTTTCCAAATGAGTTAGAATAAACTACGAATTTTTTTATATGTAAAACAAAAAATCATCTTTATTGTTAGAAAAAAAAAAGTAGTGTCATGTTTATGCAATATCATTTTATGTTCCAAAAACTCCTTTGGTATAAATAAGATATATTCAATCCATTTGTTTTTCAAACCAAAGTCATTACAAAATTATTACATTTCATACTATTTTTTTTTTAAATTCACATTCATTTTACCTTCATTGAGAAAAGCTGGAATTTAGATAGGGTCTTATAATGTTGAAAACGACTGTACACACCAATATATAAACATAACAAAAAATTATTTTAAAATTGTGAGTCCATAGGGCATAATCATCAGGATTACCCTAAAAAAATATTGCTAAAATAAGAAATGTTAATATGATAACAAAAAAATTTTTAAAATGACGAAGAATGATCTCTAAGATATATTATAATATGAAGTATTGCCTGTCTACACTTTCACAAGTTGGAACATAAAAGCGATCTATTAGATACTAAATCAACAAAAGCACGTGGTTTGTGTTTACGTTTAGTTCTTTAATTTAAAGTTCAAAAGAATTTATAAATGAAAAAAAATTTTAATGTACCATGTTTTTTTCACATTTTCATTTACTGTCATCCATTTCTGAGCTATGATCCAAATTTCAAGTCTCTAGCTCATCGGGAAGTTGGTTTAAAATAAATTACAATATTCCACCCGGACAGACATACAAGAAAGTGAATTAATAAAAACAGGATAATAAGGTATGAGAATGCATAATTATAATTGAAAATTCATTTAAAACTAGAGAATATCTATGCATAATTATTCATATGTATTAAATACAATACATTTTTAAAATTATAAGAAACTTGTAAATCCATAATAAAAACTAAAATTTAATACTTAAAAATTTTAAATTCCTTTTTTATTTATTGTACATTTTCTACACATGTTCTGCCCGTATCAAAAACAAATACATCACTTAGTTTTGTTTTTTAGAGGGGAGACGAGGTTAATACCTAAACCGGAACTCTTTCTTCACATCCACATCACGCCCACAGGAGAAATTTGAAAAGCTCCGCCACAGTTTTAATGTGTGTCAGTTTTCCTATACATTATAGATATTTAGTGCAATTATGACTCGAAACACTCAATTGTATTGTGACATTACCAGCCACGAGCTTTTTACCATTACCAAAGAACTAAATTCATGTGACTTCACTGCCACATGATAATGATAACCACGTGTTTCTAGCTAATCAGTTCAAAAACTCATGTGACGTCACACTCACATGATAATGATAACCACGTGTTTCTAGCCAATCAGTTCAAAAACTCATGTGACGTCACACTCACATGATAATGATAACCACGTGTTTCTAGTCAATCAGTCAAAAATTCCTGTGACGTCACAGTCACATGATAAAAGCAATCTTGTATTTCCATATAATCAGTTCATTTGGTTCGTTGTGTTGCCAACTTTTGCTCTTTGCAGAAACTTTCTTTTAAAAAGTACATTTGTATACAAAATGCATTAAATTTAGAAGTATATATATAAAAAAAAAATTTTAATTTTAAAGTTTTTTGTAGAATTTTTTATAACGTTTAAATATCTTTACCTTTTTTTCAAGTTTGAATTTTTATCTAAGTTTTACAAATGGAAGAACACGTACAATTAGTTTAATGTATGTTTTTTGAATTCAATGGAGAACACGGGATTATCTGTATCATGTGACCGTCAAGATTTGAGGCCAATGGTTATCGTTGCATTTAAGATTGTTTACATGTTTTGTGAAGGCAATGATAGTCCATTGGTTAACTCCATGACAAGCCATGTTCAAGTTAAATTGTAGGTTACAATTATGATTCAATCAAATAGATAACTTAAGGAAAATATAAGAGGAAAGGTAGGGTTCAAAGTCTCAATGGTCATAGGGTTGTTAAAAGAAAGGTGCATCTGCTCATGTATCATCCTGTTTTCAACTGTGTGGTACAGACTTTAGGTATCCGACTACTTGCGACAACTTTTTTTTGAAAACAAATGGAGATATGGGGAATTTTTGTTGTTTTTAGATTTGCTTAGTACATTTTAAGAAAAATACGGTAAAATTAAGAAGATAAAAAGAAATCATTATTACAAAAATGTGTTGGAAAAATTGGAAAAAATTGACAAAAAAATAACATAAACGTTGCTTATTCTGTACCAAAAGTTTATGAACAAATTTTAAATTCTGATGTGTTCCTATGTTATTCATTTTTGAAATGACCTTCAAGATAAGAGATATTTTAATTTTTACAAAAACTAGAGCATTTTATCTTAGTTATTACATGAAATTGATTAAAAAACAGTGATTATATTAACATAAGGGACTGTAGATTTTGCAATAAAACAGTGATTGATAAATCTGAAAGTTAAAACACTTCTACTATTATTCAGAACATACACAAAAAATTTCAGTTAATTATTTTCAAAACTTTTTCAGCAATCGCTGGCCC
Organism: Trichonephila clavata; assembly: GCA_019973975.1. Lineage (NCBI taxonomy): Eukaryota > Metazoa > Arthropoda > Arachnida > Araneae > Nephilidae > Trichonephila > Trichonephila clavata. The sequence continues at coordinate 3,969 of BMAO01010178.1, forward strand.
TGTTTGAACATTTAAAAAAATCACATTTCGGGTAAGACGCGTTTTAAAGCATAACATCTTGCATAAATTAATTTGCTTGCATTTGCTTTTACTAAAACACTTGTAATTTTTATTCTAGTAAACGGAAAATAATAAACGTGGTATTTTTGTAAATCAAATAAGATAGCATATATAAAATATAATCATAAAAAAATTTGTCCATTTTTGGAAAAATTCACAATTTTAGGGTACAGTTGGATACCTTAAGAAATTCTTCTTGAAAAGTATACTGTAGCCCTTGATCAAAAATCATTCAAAGCGAAATAGTCATTAAATGATTTATATAAAAATCGTTGAAGGATAATATGTAATTATCTAAGACTTCAGATTAGTAAGGTAACAGGAATTATTTCTTGCAGAATTTCCCTTTCTACTTTATAATAAATCGAACGTTTGCATTAGAGAACTAAATTTCCTCTAATATAAACTGGATTTTGGAGTAAATGAGTTTCAATATCCAATACTGAATTTTTCTCGCATTCATTACTTGAAGAGAAGGTACGGATTTTCAATTGAAGGATGTGGTATTGAAGAGCAAACATACGGAAAAAAGTTGTAGTAAAAAAGCATTGATTTTAAAAACTTTTCTCGTGATCGAAGCAACACATTAAGAAATTATACACACAAAAACTGTATTAAAAATAATAAAATAGTTTTTAAGTGGCATGATAAAAAAAATTTATTGATACGTTCAGCATTATTTAAAAATTTCATCACACAACATACTAAAAGCATCCATGTAAAGAAATATATTTTTATCAGATTAACTTTCATAAATAATTAATCGAAAAATATTGCAGTTTAGGGATATTGAAACAGAAGAAAAAGTATAGCCACTTAATATGAAAAAATATATTTCACAGGCAAGCAAAATCCAAGTTTATGAAAACTTTTTGTAGAATTTATGGAGGTTTGGTAGCATTTTGGGATGTTGATTCCAAAAATAAGCTCGATTTTTTTCCCGTCCCGTACAGTTTCGCCACCTTTTTTATTGAGATATTTTGTACTGATATAATATATATAATATGAGAGAGAGAGAAAGAGAGAGAAAGGGGTACAATTGAAATTAATATTTACAAAATGCAAAGAATATAAAACACTTGCAAAAGTTACAAAAAATATGCAACTAGCTATATATTTTCTAATCAGTTTTACACATTTTTTTTTTACTCAGAAAGCATTCATGCAGCATTTTATGTGTAATAAAGGAAAGAATTTTTTAAAAAGAAACATGTTTAATAGGTATCAAATTGTCGAAAGTCATAAAATATCACACTTGAATTTATTATATAAATATATTCATATTTGTTAATCAATATTACAAATTTTTATACACATTTTGATTAATCCAAAACTTTATACTACCTTCTGCATTCTCTAGTAAATCTGCGTTTGTTGCTTTTTATCTCGCAATCTCACATGGACTTTCTGGATTATTTAGGAAAAACAGCCAGCACTATTCTGCAAGTATGTTATTATTCCAACAGCCTTGGTATCTGTTTCCCCCCTATTATTTTAAATCTTACCATAAGCATTCCCTTACCGCGTAGGATCTTTACAGTTACCCAAAAACTTATTAACCTCTTAACTGCCGATTAAAAGTTACGCGATTCTCTTCACAGTGCCACCGTTTTTTCACATAGCCCCCCGTATACAGCGTATTGATGGGAAAAGAAAAGAGACAGATAAGCAAATTTTTATTTGAAGTAAGTAAATCCTTCGTAAACACATTATCAATGTCCTTTTATTGCATTCCAAGTCTTCGGAATAGTTTACTGATGACAGCCCAAGGAAAAAATCGTATTTCATAAAGAAGTATATATACGTCCGGTATATATCAATGCACAGTGAGATGGATATATACGCCGGTGGCAGTTAAGGAGTTAATGACAAATTCTAAAGCGTTTCATGAATTTTTTCTGCTTCCTTCATTGTAATAGGAAAATACCTATCGAGCATCAGTCTGGGAATTTTTACGCATACGAATAAATATTTGAAACAATCGCCATTTTTTAGAGCGCTTTGACGAATTATTCCATGAGACCCAGTTTTATGCAAAGAGGTGGTAGAAAAACTTGTTTTCACTAACCAGACGGTGCAAAATGTTTTTACTGCCAAGTCCAATGGAATTTCTCTGTAACTACTGCTTTTTTCAAATATTAACCCTTTTAATGACTGTTCCATTCGCACATAAAACATCGAAATTAATTATAACTTCATTACTAACCATGAAGCATACGCAATATTTTAAAAATCTGCGCAAATATATTCTAGATATTATCACTGCATTTTTTATGCACGTAAGTACAAATTAAAAGGTTTTTGTGTAACTTGCTTTCATATGTATAGAATAGCCTACAGGTGCAGAAATATATTTGTTATTACTATGTAAAATACAGTCTTATATATAGCAGTAAATAATTAAAAAGAAGACTAATAAATCCCAAGAATCTTAAGATCAGACCATATATATATATATATATATATAATAGCTGTTACCCGCCCACTTCGCTGGGAATTTCATGATGTTTTATAAATTTTTACTGCTTATATATATGTATAAATTATTGATATCTAAGTCCTGCATTAAGAATTCGATTGTATTGAAAAATATACTTATACCTGTAACTGTCGCCTGTTGATAAAAATAAAAAAAAAAGGGGGCAGAACTCATGTAATTTGTGTTTTCTAAAAATCTCTAAAATTGAAGCATAGAATGATGTTTGCTCGGTCTGTTTTCACAAAACCAATTTTGTAGGGGAATTGCACAGTATGAAAGGAATCTGCTTAGCAAAATTTGAAGACTGTGCGTCCAATAAATTAAAAATGCAAAAAAAAAAATTATCAATAATTATCGACCCCTTGAACCCCCGCAACGCGGCATAGGGGTCGATTTTCACAAAACACATTTTGTAGTGTATCTCTATCTTATGAGAGGAATCTGCTTACCAAATTTCAAACTGCGCGTCTAATAGTTTAAAAATAGAAATAATTATTTATATCTGCCCTTAACACCCCGCAACACCCCTTGGGGGTCAATTTTTCCCAAACCTGTTTTGTAGCGGATATTTACTCCATGAAAGAAACATTCCTACCAATTTTCAAGCAGGGAGGTGAAGTAGTTTAAAAACGAAAATATTTATCTAGTACGCCACTAAATCCCCCGCAACGCCATTTAGAGGTCTGTTTTCACAAAACCTTCTTATAGCTGATCTCTACTCTATAAAAGAAATCTACTTATCAAATATAAAGACTGTGCTTCTAATAGTTTAAAAATGGAAATAATTATCTATAACGCCCCTTAAGTCTCGCAACGCCACTTGAGGGCAATTTTCACGAAACCCATTTTGTAGCGTATCTGTACCCTATGAGAGGAATTTACTTACATAGTTTCAAGACTGAACGTCTAATAACTTAAAAATCGGAATTTCTAACGCCCCTTAAACCCCGCCCCCGCAAACAATTGCTGCTAATTTGAAATTACAAACAGACACTTCAATTTTATTTATTTGTATAGATATAGATTGGGATTATAATAACTATTGTTTAAATGTGACTAAAAATGTAAATAAAAAAAAAGCAAGGATTAAAACTAACCGTAAAACTTATCAATTTTTTGTTTCTTGCATTGCTTTTTGCTTATGAAGCCTTGATTTATTATTTTTAAAAGTGCATCCGAAACAGCCGATGCTCTACTTAACTGAACAGTGAGATAACTATCATAAAAAAATTATGGCACGTGTCAGCGTATTATCATGTGCGCGTAACACTATTATGTCTCATGAAGAGCATCGGTCGCCAGTAACCAAAACAACGACTTCATTAGCTCAGCTTGGCGTTCAATTTGGCGTTCATCTTGGCATTCAGTTTCACGTTCACCCGTATAGTTTCCATTCCCGTAAGAATACGGGATAAATATAGCCTATGTTACTCCCCGTTAATGTAGCTTTCCATTAGTGAAAGAATTTTTAAAATCGCACCAGCCGTTTTCGAGATTAGCCGGAACAAACAGACAGACAGACAGACGGACAGACAAAAATTTTAAAAATTGTTTTTTGTTATGAGTACCGTATATACTTTTAGTTCATTAAGTAAAAAGCTGCTAATTTGAAATTACAAACAGACACTTCAATTTTATTTATTTGTATAGATATATATTAGTCTTCTTTTGAATTATTTACTGCTATATATATATATAAGGATCCTTTTGGAAGAATCGATAAACAGTTTTTATTCATAATCTATATGTTTAGCACCAAACTTGAGCATCCATCTAAAAAACGTATCTACGGTAAATAAAATTACCCATCTTATGGAAAGTAAGAAGTTAATTCCTGTACCTGGATTCTGTACAAAACAGAACATGTACCAGCAGCTATCCTTTTTTTCTCTTTCAATTTGCAGCAAAAAATTTGGCGTATTCCTTAGATAACACTAAACCTCGTACTAAATCATTAAATTATATTTGTGTAAACAATTGAGTAGCATCATTGTCTATGTCACACTGAAAATTGTCGTCACCTATTTCCACGTGGATCGGAATCCAGTGAGATATCTTCAACATGTTTTGGCATAAAAGGAACAGGAATATCAAAGTCATGTGGAACTGGTCGCAAAGCCAACTGAAGATTTCAATACGATATATCCTTTTTTCCTTCTTTTTTTTTTCAGAATTATATCCAGAAGAATCTCATGAGCAAGAACAGAAATCTCATCTGTATGGTTTCTACAATCTGTCCATATAATGAAATATCAAATCAGAACGCTTTTTTGAGCCTTTCGACCAGTTTTTTAATTCCTTTATACAAATATGACAAATTATTTTTGGGGCCCATGATTTATTCTGTTATTTTAATTTCACTCCTAAAAATGCAAAGTTTACTATTTTCATGAAATCAGTAGACTTCAGCTGACATTTTTTATTGCCCAAAATCACAAATGTAGCAGAAGTTATCCAAAGAATCAACACAAACACACGTAGAAGTAATCCTATCAAAGTTCTGCACAGTTAAACTAAGGGTTAAAATTAAATTTAAATACACTAATTTACGAAAACAATGCACAGCTATGAAATTTAATAAATAGCAGCAGTCAGCAAAAGTTAAAATTAAATTAAAATATACAAATTTACAATAAAAATGTACAGCTATGAAGTGTCGCCAATCATAGCACAGTAATATAGCGTATCAAAATTCAAATAACGAAGATGTCTTACCTGCCATCTATACACTACATAAAAAGTTTGCCCAAATCAAATTAAATAAAAAAATTATCATAAAACTGAAATTAAATAAATATATGTATAATTTATTGTTGGTTATATCTAAAAATCACAGTAAAATTACGGTACTGACATATGCTTCTATACATTGCAGAAAATTCGAGTCTGGGGAAAAAGTAACTCATGTTGCGCAATTTTTGGTATAAATTTCATGTTCTGCGTTCAAATTTACGTCTGAAACAGTTAATCTTATTAAAAAATTAATGCAGGCCTGTATTAATAGACAAATACTTCTTTCGAGTGTATTAACAACGTTATAATCTTAGAATCTTAAGCGGAAAAAAAGAAAGATAAGTTTCCTAGAAATTTAGTACACATTTCAGAAAAGAAAAATTCAAGCTAATAATTTAATACTGTAATTCTAATCAGAAAAAAAAAAGAAATCGAATCAGAAATTTTATAACTTGAAATAGAATTTATCTGCTGTAGTAAGTACTAAAAACACAATACTTTTATTTTAACGCAAATTTCTCTAGGAATGCTTTTCAGAAGAAAAAAATAATAACTTAAAGCTTTTTACCTGAAATTTTGATTTGGTTAAATAGAGTGTTGGGGTGGGCAATAAATTAGAATACTTGGCAGACATATCAGATACGTTCATGATTGAAGGTCAGTCAAAACAAATTAACTATATACACAAACAATTTATATGATTTTTAAAGATTCATATATTTATATATACCAAAATAAATAAACCCTCAATAACACAAAAAAATTATCAAAACTGTCTTCAATCATTCAGGTAAATATTTAAGCAATAAAGGAACTCATATAATGTGAATAAATTATGTTACATATATATATGGGCTTTTAAGTTAATTCTTTTGCATAAAACCTCTGAATATATAACACTTTATTTAAGTAATGTAGATTTTCTGCTTTTTTATAATAAAACAATATAATTAAAATATCTTGTTCTTTGTGTATGATAATGTATATTTTCTACAGTCTACGTTTAAACAGGTTTGAAATACAAGTAGATATGCTGTAAAACTGTAATAATGTTTTCAAGAACTATACTACCTTCTTTTAACCACATACCAATACAAATTACTCATATTTTAACCATGTCGGACAAATTGTAAAATTAAATGTCTATTACCAGCAGTGGATATTGAATGTCATTGGAAAAGCAATTTATTATAATTTCATGATTAAAATATATTAATACAGATCTAAATTAAATCATTGTATGAATATTGAATTTTTAAAATATTAAAGGGGTTTATAAATTGTACTTTTTCATCATTTTAAATTATTTTTTCATATTCAATAACGTTGTTTTGTTCAATTCATTAAAAATTATATACGGAATAGAAGTAGAAGTATCTTATGCACATATACATTAGTCAATTATAAAATACTTTAACAATAGTTATTCTTTACTAAAAATCTATATCTAAATTAGTTTCTTATTTGCAGTTTACATTTTTTATGAAATACTTATAAAATACTATACACATAAACTATACTAAAGCATTTGGGCAGAATGTAGGATTGTAGCTTTTAAAGGGGAGAAATAGAAAGAAGATAAGAATCTCTAGTACCTACGTTTGGTGACATATTTCATTAAATACTTTCTTTACTGAAGTAAAGAACAATCAATTTCTCGCCAAGATAGATCGAAAACCATGTTTAAATTACTTACTGCTTAAGTCAACGCTTCTAAGCTTTAATCTTGCTTTTGTAGAACGATGAGAAGATTACTGTTGTATTTCTTCCTGAAATATTTCAATGATTTTCCATTCATTGCAGAGGAAAGAAGATGCAATCTTAGTCTTTCAAGATAAAGACAACTTTGTTTATGGTCAAAGATACGGAAACAGCCACCATTTCTGTTACTGATGGTAGCTTTTTGAGATATAACACTCGAAATTGTAAACAAATTGAACTGAAACTGATTTTTAAAGCTATTTTTAAGAGCTTTAAAATATATGTACCCATTGATAGACAATGTGTATCCACTTGGCGATGAAAGGAAATATAACCATTGATCATAGTAGTTTCAGGATAGAAGTGTGTTCACAGCTCTATTTAATTCAACAACACGCAAGAAAAATAAATGGCTATAATAAAATTCTCAAAGGTGACGAAATCCATCCAAAGCTGGCAGGTTCACACGTTGTGAAGGCTTGCAATTTACCTTGGCAAAAAATTTGACTCAAGCACTACTCTAATAAGGAGTTTCTGATGAAATTTTACAACAAATAAAACAAAGATCTTTTGTAATCTTCACTACAAATACAAAATTTTAGAATAAATAAATCACCCATTCATTACCTTTGCCAATCTTCAAAGAAAAATAACCATTCATCACCATCCTTCATCGGGAGATGTATTATTCGCATACGGACCACACACATATGGTTGAATTATTGAATTATACGAATCCTATCCATCTTTGAAGGACCTAGAAGGATCATTGAATCCACCAGGAAATTTTATAGAGCTGTGTGAAAGTTGTATAATGTTGCATTTTCAGACTTTTGCTGCTTTGTAAAGTCTATCTCTTGGCATTCACCGCGTGCCTTATGATGTAAAACAGAAACATAGAGGCCCAACAGTGAATACAGAGAGTCAGACAATTGATGAGGACCCATCTAGTTTGATTTTGAAAAAAAAAAGGAGAAATGTAATGACAGCATTATGACAAGATTTTATATTACCAATTCAAAGATTCCTCAGAGGTCCTTTAACTTAAAAAGTTTAATTTTTATGGGATGTATATAGTTTTGACGTACAATAACTGCTTAGGAATCATGTCTACACTTTATTTTCAATCCGGGAACGTAATGTAGGTTAATCCTATAAAAATTCAATTTTCCTCTTCAAACCTATGTGATAAACGATGCATTCTTCTACATCAAATGACATACAAAAAAAGTGTAAAATACATATACCATAGTAAAAGTAAATAATGTTGGATTCTCTGAAAAAATATATTCTTTTTTTTTCAATATTTGAAATATTTCTAAAAATTCCTTAAGTATTTTAAAAACCAATAATGGAAAGAAAAATACTTTCAAAAACCGGAGGGAAAATACAATTTCACAAAAAATATAAAAATTTCTCTCCTTTAGGTATATTTAATTGCATTTAAATCAAGATACTGATCCAAGGGTAAGAAGAAAAATGGAGATTCCATAGCATTGACATTACGTTCGCAAATTAAAAATACATGTTGACGGATGTATTATTTTTATAAATTAATGTAGGGAAAGAATACAATCGTTATCTTGATATCTATATGTTCAATTCACTTAATACATGGATAAATAATTCGACTTTAATTTTTAGAAAATCTAGATTTTTTTAAATGTTAGAATATAGTATTTTTTGAGAAATAAAATGTACCTCTAGTAGATTCTATGTCTATACATATCTATTCTATCCCTAATATTTGGTTTGCTACAACTTATTAATTCAGTTAAACATTCTATTACAAATATTTTCAATTATACGAGCTATGATTTATTTTTTTAACAAATTAATATAAGTATACCAATATATCTTCGATATTTTTCACAGGAACACTGTGTGTGGCCAGAGAATTAAATCATAAAAAATTATTTTTCTAATATAATGACAAGAATTCGATTGAGAGAACTGATAATATTAGAATAGATATACTATTTACTCTTCAATATTTTTAACAGAAACACTAGCAAGAATTTAAATCTTTAAAAATTATTTCGCTAATACTAGAACAAGAATTCGATAGAACTTATAACATTTACTGGAGCAACAAGTATTGACTATCAATGGTTGCATGACAGAAATTTCCAAGATATTATTAATAGAATTTGCAAAATAACTTTAAGAAAACAGACCAAATCCTAATGTAAAATATCCTCCAGAATCTGGGCAACTATTTCACAGACAGTAAATGCACAATAAATATAAAATTAAACAGATACTTAAACATAACTCATGTAATCCCTAATATAACTTTCTATATCTTAAATTAAAATATGGCTTGGTAAAACTTTAAAAAAAGGTTTTTCCTTTAATTTATTAAATATTGACACAATGATATTTGTTGCCAGAGAAACGCGTACGTAAAGTTCTTTTGTTTTTAATTATATGTTCAGAAAACTTGATTAATCATTTTCTCACAAATTCTGCTCTCAAAGGAAAAGAAAAATAAATAATATATTGCCATAGAATTATAAATTTTTAAGTGCTCAATACTTATGCCTGTGATCTACATGTTTTTAACCTAAAATATTAAAATATTTTAACTTAAATCAAACATATTTAAAAAAATTTGACTGATTTAATGTGGTATATGATTTATAATTGTATTTACAATGTATTGAAAATGTCCCTTTCAAAAATATTTTCTACTAAAACGTATACGTAAACAAAAACAAATACTATTATTTACATGCATATTTTTACATCTTTGATTAAACTCTATCACTTTTCATCAAAAATAAGACTTTTAATAATATTTATTTAATATTAGCTTACGATAAAAGAGATAATACAGAAAACAATTCGAAAATAAGTAAGGAAATTCTAAATTTGAAAAGACTTTAAGATTTTTTGCGTAACTCATAAACAAGAAAAGTGGTTATTTGTTTACATATCAAAAGGCTTGATTTAATCATAACTCTTGTCTGAAATGATTCTTGTCAAAATACTTCTATTATTATATATTTCTTTACTAAAATTGCAAAAACTGTGTTTGATAAATCTTGCGCTAAAAATACTGACTTAGCTTGTAATTTAAAAAATTTTATAATGTTTTTTTAATTAGAGTTATTCTTAAAACCTTTGTACCAAAGCAAACTGATACAATTCTGTGCAATAAGAAAACTTCATTTACACAAGGAGGCACATAAAAGTTTTTTTTTTCCTATAACGAATAAAATGTAAAAGTATAAGTAAAAGAATATTTTTGTATTTTTTATTATATTTAATTGAATATCAAGTGATTTAAGGAATTCAAATTTTAAAAATATAATCTGAAAGTAAACTGACTGATTCAGAGCGTTCGTTTATTGAAATCTGTAAAATGCACTATAAATATTTCTAAACTAGGTTTGTTATTATCACTTAAATGACAGTAAAGGGTTGTTGCGTAGCTGAAACTTAAATTTACTCAAATTGGAATTTTATATAACCTTTTCACTGTTTTTCCACAAGAACATCTGAACAAGCAAAGTTTTGAGTTATTTAAACATAAAGAATTTTCAGTGTAGGGATTTTTTTAAATAGATTTAGATTTATGCTAAATTAAAAGCAAGAACATTTTTTAGAATTCCATCATTTTTGTCAATTTTGAAAATGTCTATACTTTCATACCATATTATTCGTTTGTTAAGCTATTTTCATAATAGATATTTTATATAGCAACTAAAATAACTATTCACTTTTATTCAACAAATGATTGAAATACTTTAGTCCCAAAAATATTTTAATAAATAATCTTTCACTATTGTCAACTACAGAGTATAATATTTAAAGAAAATATAATCTTTGCACTCTTTAAGAAAAGAATACTTGAATATTTTTTTTTAAAGTAATAATTGTACAATTACTTTTTTTTTTAAAAAAAAGCATTAACAGCAACATAGATTTATCTATCTATCAAATTTTCCATCAGATCTATCTTATAGATCTTACGGAAATTTCAAAACTCCCATTGTGGATTAATTTAATAGGTTACTTTAAAAATCAACTCCAAAGTGTTCCACGTTCTAGAGGTGAATATTAAAAGTGCTATATAGTTTATCGGCATGCCGATAATGCTTTCTAAATAAGTTTAGAAATGAATCAAATATACAAACTAAAATAATTATCCTTTTTAAAATATGACTGTTACTGTATTTACTATTAATGATAAATTTGTTGGAAAAATGTCATTACTCATAAAATCAAGGAGCATTAAATCGCATTTCACATTTAATAATAATTATAAACTCCTATATAATTACATTACTTTGTTGCTTCTAAATATCAGAATGCAATTTTATCCTCAAATAAAAAACTCTTAGAAATCAAAATAATGCTTAAACCTTCCAAATTTTTAATTTGAATATATATAGGAAGTGGAATGTACAACGCTGCTAAAAAATTTCAAGAAAACATTAACATAAGACAATTATGTAACGTTAACAAAAAGAACAAGATAAACTAAGTCACATAAAATTTGTGTACCTGGATTTAAAATAAACTTGAACTATTAGTTTAAATCCCCAGATAGAGATTAATATTGAGCTTGTTTAGCCTTTTTAAAAAATTTCTTATTTAAATTTGGATTAATTAGAGTGTTTTCATTTTCGGAGAAAGCGTTATTGCTCCCAATCAACAAACAATAAGGGGAGAAAACAGCCTCTTCTCGAGGGCTTCACTGTATATAGCATATAATTGCAAAGGAAGCACTTTTACAGAATTCAGACACTACGGTTGGGTCAGTGTTGTTTGTTTCACAGTTATACAAGTCCCAATTTTAATAGTAACATGAAGTGTTTTTGTTTGGCATGATTGATACTTGTAGTTATACAATGCGATAACTTTAACTAAAATACTCAAATAATCTGATATTTTAGAAATTCTATTTTTAAACACGGTTCTAGATGAACTTCAAATACATTTCATCCATAAGTAGAATGAACTTTTAGGATTCTAATATACTTTCTCTTAAAAAAGCCATGTGTTTTATTTTACAATTATATATTTTATCTTTAAATATATTATTTATTTCTAGTTAAAAGTTGTTTAGTTATTAAAATACCAATCTAAAAAGTCTGTGTAAAAAAAATCTTAATTTATAGAACGTCATTTATTGCATGCCTAATATATAAGCATAAGACTGGTTTCTATATTTTTGAGTTTCAGAAGAAAAATAGCAAAACAGGACTAAATGGTTTTCCTATCATAAAAATTTGTTATTAGTTTCCAGAATGGTTTAAATATATTAAATATGTGTGAATATTAATAGAATTTTAAAAAAAAATCACGCCTAATAAAATTTTTTCATTAAATTTCTACTAAAGGAGGAACTGTATATTACAAAATAAGCATTTATATTACATTTGAAACGGTAAAAAGTTGCATTGATTTCCATTATGAGAAATATAAAGGAAATGATTTATGTTTTTCTCAAAAATATTCTTTTAGACTTCTAAAAAGTTTACTGAAATCGTTTTAATACTCAAAATGTAGTTCTTTACAAAAACGATACTGAGCAATAGGCATAATTAGTAAATATAAAAATGATACACACTTGATTACTCTACGGAAAGCATTCAGAAAACTTTCAATGACACTTTTTTCTACAACATATTATAAAGAAGTAAATTTTTGAAAACTTTGATAAGAGACCAGTGATCTACATTAAATCATTCAAGTCACTAAATAGCTACCAAGAGTTTTAAGATTTTTTTTCCGCATTTGCTCGTCTTAGAAGACGTTATGGAGACAAAAAAATTCTGTAACCAAACCTAATCAAATTTATTTATTGCTATAAGTATACTGCAAACAATGTATTACATTATGCATTTGTGGAGTACTACCTTTCTCAGAAAATTTTTAACTAATCACAAAATGTTAGATGTTATCGATGTATAAAATTTTGTAATGTTATTACTTTGAGATTATTTTCTTTAAAAAATATTTTTTTTTACGGATATATAACAACATAAACTTTATAATTCTTATGTTGAAAAGAACATATTTTCTACTACATAAGTTTGAAAAGGGAGATTTATACAAACAATATATTATTGATTATATATTAATATAACATTTTATTTCATAATAGCTAGATATTTAAATCCTTATAATATTTTTGAACTCATAACATAAACTTTTACAAACTTATGTGATGCTCCAGGCATATTATGCATTTCCATCTAAAAATTTCAGTGTAATACAATAAGAAATCTTCTGTTTATTTATAAAAACTTTAATTCACTTCATTAAACTACGGAATATTTGAATATTTGCTATTTACACTTTCCTATATAAGTTAAGTCTAATATTTTGACCAAAAGGAGGAAAAAATAGTTGAAAAAACACATTGTATCATACTGCGCATATTAATAGGGAAAAAAGGTAAATATACGAGTTTAACAATAACAAAGACATTAGACATTGGCTAGACTAATATTCTTCCGGGGAAAAAAGAAATTTGATTCATTGCCAACTGGAGAACACATTGCAAGCACGAAGGTAGGAAATTGCTTCTATTGCTTCGCAGTAGTAGAGCTTGTTCGAAAGCAAAGTTGCATCTGTCTGGGAAATATGGGTGGGACACCACTGCACGCCGAAAAAAACCTTAATCTATCATTCACAATGTAAATGACATAATTCACTGCATTGCTATTTCTGTGAATGATTCATGCAAAATTATGATTTTCAGTTTGTTTTTTAAAAATAAGAATAATGAGCGTGAGTGCAACTGTTTAAATCTGTTCTCTTCGAAAATGTTTTGTCGAAAAACGAAACAAAACTTTTTGTTAAAAAGTTTAAGCATTATTTTTCTTTATACATATAATTTTATGTTTGATATTTTGATAATTTTGATCAAAACTTTTGCCTAAATGTAGCTTAAAGCAATAAATCATCGGGAAATTTAAAGCTGTTTTACGTTGAAACTTTTGAGGCATGTCCCAATTAAGAAGCTAAAATATTTCAAAATGATTCAAATACTCTCTTTCTATTGAAAAATTGACTCTTTCATTTAGTTTGCTCTTTTATTTAAGGAATCCGAACACGTTAAAAATGACAAAATTCAGCAAGACAGATATTTTTTGTTTTTTATTTTATTGAATGGTGCAATCTTTTGGCTTTACGAAACATACTTTGTTTTGTTTTTACACTACCTAGAGGCCAAGTCACAATCAATTTTATAAATTTAGAAAAACCGAAAGTGGGTTTTTGATCTACCAGAAGTGGGCATTTAAATTGCTCAAAATCTATCATGGCGAATCTGATAACTCAAAATATTACAAATGTATTTCTATAAAACTTTTTAAACGTGATATTTACGTTATTTTCTAGAGAAAGTACTAAAATATTTCTTATTGGTTGAATAGTTTTTGAGTTATGGCTTGTTATTTAAATAATGGTCTCATGAAAAATGTAACATTTCTTATAATGTTTACTCAATCAGCTCTAAAATTTTCAAATTTTAATACAAAATTAAAATTTTAGTACATTTTCTAGATAAATGCATCTAATTTGTTTTAGTAATACTTTTACTAATATATGTTTATTACATTTTTTTCTAACTACTTTGAATTTTTTCAAAAATATTGCTAAAATTTCACTTATAATTGTGATTTTTGTAAAATTTAGATAATTTATTTTAAATTTTGATAGTTAAATAGAGTAATATTTATTGGTATTGAGTTCTAAAAGAGCATGTATAATGTTTTAGTATGCTATTTTGTTAAAAAGTACCCCGAACGTGTTCGGATACCTTAAAAGAAATTAAACTGGATCTTGAGTAAAAATTTTAGCTTAAAATGTATTATGTAGTAAATGGTACATTTGTATAGTACTGATACTAACGGAATTTTAAGAATTATTAAAACGTTAGTCCTTGCTATTAAATAAACAAATAAACAATCACACAATATTGTAAGATTCAATTATTCATTCTGCCCTCTATTTTTCTAAATGCTTCATGAAGTAGGGATCAATCTATTGATGAAAACCTGAAAAAAATCCTGAAGTAGAATGAGGGTAGTTTTAATAAACTTATTACAAACCAACATTTAAACATTCTTTTTCGCTTTTCTGAGGTTTTTAACTTGAGATAAGTATATTTAATTTATCTAAATATATTGACATTATATAATTGTATAATTTTGTAATTATTGAAAGATGTGCATAATAGATAAAAATTCCTTAACTGTAGATGTTTAAGATGTGGTTTATTAAAGATTCTTTAAAAAATAAACGTAAATATCCCAAAAATAATCTTTGTGTGTTTAACATATAGAATGTATGAACAGAAAGCTAAATAGCCAAAAAACAAATGAGAAAACTGTATCAAATTTCTATTTATTAAGAAATTTGTCAAATTTTTCATTAAAAAGAATTTTTAAAAATCAAACTAAGGTAAATCTATCCCTAAAAATTGTTAGTCAAGAATCCTCATTAGGAATTAATAATACCAGATTGGAGGAGATATTTTGTTAATCCAAACATTTAGCAATTATGCACAATTCTGGATGTTAACTTTCTTATAAATTTTATCTACAAAAATATTTATCAAGCAGAGAGAAAGAAATGTGTTTTATTAATTTCAAATGACTAAAATTTAATATCTAAAGAAAGACAAACTTCTATGCCAAATGTTCATAGAAAACTTTAAAAAGCACTACTTTGAGCTTAACTATCTTTCTGGTGGAGGTAATGTAGTTTATATGTTGTGCCATTCAAACATTAAGAAAAAAATCACTTACGACAATTAAATTTACCTTTACATTTATAATTTCATCAATTTTATAAAATTTAAATTTCAGATGATTTCTTTTGTTTACAAATTATTTTTCTACTTAAACTTCTCAATTAAAAGCATAAATACTCTTATGATGTGTTCAGAAACTCTTTTTTAAAATTAACTGTGATTTTTTGAATTACTTTTTAATATAGGGCGTTATTTAGCTTGACTAATTTAAAAAATATGAGAGGAAACCTACATTTCATCTGATGAAACAAAAATTAACATCAAAAATAAGGGAAGAATCAAATATAATTATCTTTTTAAAAAAATGAAGTTATGTCTTATTTCTGATAATGTTTTGATAATCTATAATGTGAAATCAGAAGACAAACAGTACAGAAAGTGTTGTAGTATTTAACATTTAATTCAGCTAAAACTAATATAAAACTTACAGGATATTTATTATATTTACGAAAAATACTTAATATTGGGATTTAACTTATTATAAAGCTTTTATTCATAATTTGTTCACTATACTTAAAATACATTCTTAACATTAAAAATATAAGTTTGTCTATTTTTATGGTTTATTTTTTTAAATGTTTTTAACTGTTGTTTGAAGGGATATTTGAAAACTAGAGAAGACTTGTTTAAACATTTAATTTCTTAAGATTTTGCCAATGATAAAAAAAAAAAAAAATCATATTTTTTTTTTAAAACATTTACTTAAGTTTTTGTTTGTTTACTTCTCGTAAACTTATTTTTTCGTATTTCTTTTCCATTTTCTCTAAAAAATAAAAGAAAATCTATCTAATCATAAAAACAGTATGATATTCCCGATTGTTTATAGGGTACTAAACGATGACTTTTCTGCATTGTTATACATTTAAATTAATTTAAGCCAAACTTAACCTAAATCAAAAGCTAACAATGAATAGAAACAGTTAAAAAGTTATCGAAAATTTACAAGCCCATAAAAGTTTACGTGATCACATTAAATTAAATTAATTAAATAAATGATTATTTTTAAAAATGTTTTGTATAAGATAGCCTAAAACAATCATCCTGTTTAAAAATTATTAACTATTCAGCGTTTATCCTTTCAAAATTTTCCCTCAGTCAAACTATTGAAATCAGAATTATTTTTAATTACTTAATAAAATATCTCGTAGAAAAAATAAAATAACAACTTTGAACTTCAGTAAATAGTTACCTTATATCCAGTTTATAATAAACGTATAATTTAATTCCAAAATTGTTCTACTTTCAAAGTAATTGATGATGATTATTAGATTAAGATTAGATTCAGCAATTGTGTTTCCTTAAATACATATAAAACGCCTTTCAAAAATAATCTTGAGATTTCGATACTCTAAAAAATGTAATTTTGAAAAGGAAGAGGGGGAGGGGTTATATTGTAATGCTTTTGTTTACATATCTCTAAAATGAAAATTTTTTTCTAAGATTAATGTTTCACCATTCAGTTACCAAAGCATTTGTTTGCTAAAATTTGAAATGAACTTATAAAGCTGAATCAGTATTTAACATCTGATCGAATAATACGAAAGTTTATTTGATTAAACATTTATCACACGATAACAGGTTTTAGATATTAAATAATTAGATTTTAATGAGCCATTGTCATATAAATAACGTATGTCTATCAAAATCCTTCTTAGCTCATGCCTACAGTTAAAACATTGAAGGAGTTCCCCGTTAAAATCTTTTACACACCTCAGAGTTTTTAAAATAACTTAAATTTTAAGACTATGCATATACATATAAGGTATTTTCTTTTTATTCAAGCCTTTTTCAAATTACGTGGTTATTAAAAATGAGTTTCGAAGTGATTTTAAGAATAAGAAGAAGAATTTTGAAATAAAATTCTGTTATTTGTTAAGATAAAGTAAATTTTAATCAAAAGGTAAATAAAAGTAAACCCAAAAAAGTATAACTTTCGAAATTTATAGTACATAAAACATGAAAAGGGGACTCATAAATCTTACTTAATATCTCACAGATTAATTAATAAAATACATGAACTTTTTTATCTATTTTGCAACAAAAAAAATAATTAATTTGCATAATTATTATAATTTGTAATAATATATAAATAATACTTACAATTTTTCTCACTAAAACTATTCCAGGTGTTAATGTTAACTTTGAAAGAAGAAATACCTTGACTTCTTAAAATAAAACATTTGAATAAGCCTTCCTGAATAAGAATGTTTTGAATCAACTTCATGGAGCTATTCCTTTTTGTTGCGAAATAACCTAATGCAAATAACAAATAAAATTTATCAGATAACTGCGCATTGGCATTTAGCACAGTATATTCATTAAATGTATTTTCACAGTTTATGTTCTCAAATTTAAACAGATCCAAAGTAAGGATAAAATTATGCAAATTAATCTATTCTCACTAAGCCAGTTTTTTTTAATTCAATCCATAGGGGGGGAAATTTACATAATGATGATTTTTAATAATAATAATAATAGTAAATTTCCATCCCCCAATTTCATTGAATGCACTTCCATAATCCTAATTCGATTTTCCATCCAATAGAAATTCTTCTGGCTTGGGATGCTGGGTATCACAACAACAGATTTTGCCACCTGTTACTTATTCATAACAGAGTAGAATCACAGAAGTATGCGCGTTCAGAGGCCATCCTCCTCATCCGTTGAACAGGATCAGGTACAAAATCATCGTGATGAGTCTGTCAAGACACAGACCCTATATCACAGAAGAGCACTTCAACAACACTAATGCCATAGGGAGATAAAAATATATAAATTGCGCAAACGATCCTACTGTTAATATTCCACGAGCATTCCAAAAAGATAAAAAAAACAACCGTAGGAAACGTCAGCAGGCCATAGTGGATTGGCGATGAGTTTGGCAAGAAATCCATCCCGTCTTCAGAGCATTAAAGGTTAAGTTGTTGATAATCTCTTACCTGAAGACCGGTGGTCAGCAGAGGGATGGTAGGATAGATCATAGAAGAGTGTCCTTACCTGGTCGAAAAGGGCATCGGCCGGTGGTCGGGGATGGAAGTCAATCTGCGACCGTAACGGGTAGCAGCGATGTCGGATCTCCTCCCTCTAACCAGAGGACACCGGAAAACCCGAGAAACCGGACATTATGCAGTGCCCGGACCGTCCCCCTGAGTAGCGCATGCGCGGCATCTTCGATCCGATTACCGTCCTGACACCCTCCCTCCAAGGTAGTTGCTGCAATAGTGAGAAATCGATAATTCTGAATCATATCCCTCCCTCCTTGTCACCCCTTCCTTTTATTTTTATGTGAACTTCCCTTCTTTCTTTAAATTATTTACTAAAACTTATCAACTGCTTTTCTAAATTTTGCCGAATCCTCTTTGTTGTCCTCTGCACATCCCTGCTTGGGTGACACGCGGAACTACCCTACTTACCCCAACCCGGAAAAATATTCCACTGGATTAAAAGGCCTCTATGGTTACTGGAAAGGATGGACGGGCGCATTTCTGCGACTCGGGGGAGGAAGGTCTGCTGCTACTCTCCGAGAAGGGAAGGGAGGGAAGAAGGAAGGAATGGATTGAAACTCAACAATGAGTCTCGAGATGAGGGAATGAAGAGAAGGTGGGGCGGGGGATGACAAGCCGGAGGGGGTGTTTGGGACTAAGCTCCAATCAATAATACACAGTGGGGGAAGAGAGAAGAAAATAGGGAGTTTTTCTTTGTATTATTATTATTTCCTCGGATCTTTCATTAGGGAAGCGAGGTCGGGAAAAATCCAGTAGGTATTTTTGGTTGGCATGGCATACATTCTCTGGAGCTGGGATCGATTTATATAAACAGCCATCCTGAAAAGCGGCCAGAGGAATCGGTAGCTCTTTTATCGATCGTTAATAGCCACCCCTACCCCCATCTCCTTCAACGTCCCAGTCACTGTTGCCATCGGGATTCTGGAAGATCTTCTCCATCACTTCATCTCGAGCATCCCTTATTCCTGGAAGCAGCGCAAACCGGAATTTTGCCCGCAACGCACAAAAAATAATAATAAAAATGCGATACCAAAACATTTAATTTCGAATTAAGTAAGGCGTCATGGGAGAAGGCGAGGATTTATATGATGAAATGCTGGAAATATGAGAGTTTTGGGAAATATAAATTTGTTCCAAAAGAGTTCTGTGTGTTGATGGTTTGCGAAACGTTCTTTGAACATAGTAAAATTAGGAACAAAAAAGATTGTGTGATTCCCTCCGGTATAGGTTTTACTTACCGTAGTAGAATTAATTGCTTTGTATATATATATAAGTTTTGAAATTCAAAACTTTTTCTTTTCTTTTTTAGAACTACTTTTTAGGCATTCTTCGATTTCTTCAGATCCTGTAAAGTACGGATTTTATTTTTTAGTTTAATGTATAACTTCATCTAATTATTAGTGTTGTAAACCTAGAAAAGATGATAAAAAGGTAATTTTGTCACGTTTTTTATGAAGAACACACATATTTATGCTGATATTTATAATAGCAAACTGGCAAAACAGGTTTGAAATTAAGATGCGTCGAAGAGTGGCAAGAATGTATAAGTAAAGTTGCGAGATAGATAACAGCATATTCCGGTGTGTGATTTATAGAATATTTTTCGTAAAAATACTTCGCGATGTGCAAAAAAAAAAAGAATAAAATTTATGTATAAGTCTTGACAGAGATCCTTATTATGCATACTGATATAAATCATTTTTATTTTCATCTTTTTTTAACAGGCATATTCATTGCGGTAAATCGAGTATTTTTTTTAATTTTCAAAACTTCTTTATGACGAGAAGATATTCTATACGATATAGATGAAAGGATAAATGAAATAAAAAATATATTCTTTATGTTCAGTACTGCTAAAAGGGAAATGAAGTTTGAATATTTAAACTGTTTTGTGGTAAAAAGTCAGAATAATTTTTGTTGCAGTGAAACAGGTATTTTAGTGCATTTTAACTTTTATTGCGATGTGAGAGGACACACACTAAATACACGAAAAAAATTAGGTACATTTAAAGTTTCATTAGTATTAAATGTTTTTTAAAAGAAAAACTGTCAAAATTATTATACACGAGAAAGCGGATCCATGATCAGCTGTGCGGGGAGACAGAATTGAATTATGAAATGGTGGAATGTTTACATTGCACTACTCTCTTATCAGTAATATCTTTTGGTTATTTTTATTGTAGAAAAATAATTCTCTTGAGTTTAAAATCATCTTACCAAAATTAAGCCCTTTTCAAGTTTTCTTCCCTTCGAAAATTCAAGCCCTTTGTGGCAATATTGAATTTTGAAATCATTCTTTTAAATTATTTTTCTTCTGATCTCCATGCCTAGAACATCTTTTCCACATATAAATATGTTTCGATTAATAATGATTTTTCCCTATACAGTTGTACTGTACCCAAGTGTATAATTAAGTACTTGAACTTACATTGGGATAAATTAATTCAATTTCTAAGAAATAAATTATAAACGAGAAAAAAACATTGTGAAATATCGTTTTAAAATAGAAAATAATTCCTTATAGTTTTTGGAATATTATTTAAGGAAAGGTTTTTGCTTTATTGTATACTGGGTGTTTTTATGCCTGTGATTAAACACTCTAGTAGAACTATCTAAAGAAATACTCTCTTTATATACACTAGAACTTATAAACTCTTTGAACATATCTTTTTTCATAAAATTCAAACTTTTGTTCGTAAACGTTATAGATAAAAAAAAAATCTGTTTAATTTTTGTACATGATAATTTTGAAGTATCATTCAATTGCAAACTATTTGAGTATCAAGATAGCCTCGATGGTAAGAATCAGTAACATTTATATAACTTTGAAAATATTACACTTTCTCTGTAAAATTGAATAATTTAAATGCGCAGAAAACTCAAAGTTGATTTGTCAATTTTTTATGAATGCTGAATTTCAAGCCAACAAGAGGGCTATTAGTGAATATATTTAACATAAAAAGTTGTTACAAATCATAGTAATAGATTTAAATTCACCCATTTGTATATTTGCACGAGCTTTTGTCTTCTAAATTTTTATTTAACATGAACTGAAAACTAAATCTAAATCTTTTTTGCAGCAATTATGTTACACAATCGAACAAAACTTTTTTATATATATAATTTTTCGTATTACATTTCTTAAGTTCCAAAATCATTCCTCATTCTTACAATTCGTACAATTATACGCTATCAACTTTTATCTTTTTTCTTAATTTTGATGAAAGCCAATAAAAATGAACTAAATTAGTAACTGATAACTGATATATGTTCTCTGTGAGTGTATTATGCCATATTATGTTGTAAATACTATATTTTTAAAATATTCTGCTTATTTTTTAAACATTCCTGTGATAGAAATATTTTTCAAATGAATTTCTGCTTTACATGCTATATATCCTTTTAATACAAATGTAATCATTTTAAAATAAGGAATGCAGGGCCTATAAAAATAATTATCATTCATATTTACCGTATATTCTGACGTATAATGCGAACTTTTAACATAAAAATAAAATAGAAATTTACGGGTACGCGTTATATGCGGGATATAAAAAAATACCTTTAAAAATGTAAGTACAAGTAAAGAAGCAAGTTTTCACATGCTTATATACACACTCATACATATATACTGTTAATTTAAGGTATCCAACAACTTGGGCGACAACTTTTTTTTTAAAAAAAATGGAGATATGGGGATTTTTTCTGTGGTTTTTAGATTTGTTTAGTATATTTTAAGAAAAAATATGCTAAAATTAAGTAGAGAAAAAGAAATTATTATAACTAAAAGGGGGGAAAACTGGTAAAAATTTAAAAGAACAACATAAACAAGGCCTCTTTTGCACCAAAAGTTTGTGAACAAATATTCCATTTTTCAATTCTGATGTGTTGCTCGCTCATTTTTGAAATGACCTTCAGGATAAGAGATATTTTATTTTTTACAAAAACTAGAGCCCTTTATCTTTGTTATTATATGAAATTGCTTAAAAAACGGTGATTATATTAACATAAGGGACTGTAAATTTTGTAATAAAACAGTGATTGATAAATCTGAAGGTTAAAACACTTTCTACTATTATACAGAACACACACAAAAAATTTTAGTTAATTAGTTTCAAAACTTTTGAGCAATCACTGTCCTCATTTGAGCATTTAAAAAACACATTTTGAATAAAACGCATTTTAAAGTATTACATCTTGCTTAAGGTAATGACATCTGCTTTTACTAAAACACTTGTAGTTTTTATTCTAGTGAACGGAAAATAATAAACTTGGTATTTTAATAAAGCTAATAAGATGGCCTATAAACTAAAATCATAAAAAAAAATTGTCAATTTTTGGCAGAATTCACAATTTTAGGGTAGTTGGATAACTTAAAAGAAATTACATAATTTGTGAATTTTCGTTGTTGTATAACATGAAAAGCTGAGATGTTCATCCTCCGTTATATCTTCCGGCGCATCGTCAAATTCTGTTTCCTCTTCATCACTAATTACTCTTTCTGATTCATAAAAACCTATTAATATTTTTCCTTTGCTTCTAGATTGCTATATATATACCACATTTTTAAATGATTTTTGAATTATGCTAGTTCAATTTCATTCCATGCTTTTATTATCCACTCAGACTATTTCTAGCTTTCAAAAGATAGGAGTATTGCACATGTACATTTCAAAATTTCTTCATAAAAAAAGTGAGCGTTATACGGAGAATATACCTAAAAAATGCAGTTTGAAACTATAGGTGCGGGTTATACGTCGGTGTAAACATAATACGCCGGATTATACGGTACATCTAATAAGAAATTTTTTAAAAATTTTACTATATTAAGTGCCGATTTTCAAGTTTCCGGTGTTTTCTTCTATTTTCCATAAATATTTTCTTTTTTAAAAAAAAGAAATAAGATATCTTAGCTTGAATTATTCAGAAATGTATTTGTTTGTAGAAGGGTGGTACACTTTAAAATTTTAAATGATTTCTTTCCAAATATCGATATGAATTTTACAAAATACAATTGGGTTTGTTGATTATTGTCTAGATATACATTATATATACTCTTCAAAATATTATAAAATTTCATTTTTCTTATTTTTTTTATAAATATGAAACACGCGATCATATCTTCATTATAAAATGCTAAATATGTTTTTTAGACAAATTCTCTTTTTCATTATGTAACAATTGAATGCGAGATGAAATCGAAGCATACAGTACAAATATGAGCATAACTTTTTAAAAGTTGTATTTCGTGTATTAATTAATTGCGAATTAAAATGATTGAACAATTATTCACTTCGTATAATTCTGAATTGTATAAAAAAGATAAAACTCTCTGTAGACCGTTACACACTGATCGATAAATGATTATCCAATTGATATGAAATGTTGATAGATTTTGATTGTTTTAATCTTTAAATGCATATGCATAACAGTTACACAATCAAATTAATTAAGAAAATTACTCATTATTTCATTCTAATAGTAACATGCCTGTGAACTTACTTTATAAAAAGATCTGACAGTTTCTTTTGCGTCAGTCAAATACTTTGCTTTTTTTTAAATAAAATTTAGAATAAAATCTTAGAATAAAATATGAGTTCAAATAGATAGCGATTTTTCAATTCCAATTGCGTTGTTTAAAAGGTTAATTATCTGTTGCCAGAAATATGTACGTTATTTTAAAAAACAAGGATTAATTAATTTGTTTAGATAAAAAACAGTTTTGTGTTATGTTAAATTACGAATCGTTTGGTGATTTTAGATCAATTTGCGTAATATTTTTGTTACAACAGCAGCTCAAAAGGAATATTTATTATATTTAATTTTAAAAAATTCTATTTTTGTATGAAATTTTTTTTAAAATTCTACTTATTGTTCTCTAAAATTGAAAACATGTATGAAAAATTCTCTATCCAAATTTGCGCCATGCGAATCGCACCATTTTCCACCAAAATTCGACTCATTGGCTCTTTTTTTTTTGTCTTTGTTTTTCTTTTAAGAATCTTTTTGTTGTTTTGATATCATGGCGGGATGCTCTTGGCAAAAATTTTGTTGCGGTGACGCTAATATTTAAATACCAAATATAACTATTATTTTCACTAAAACAGAAAGTATTTGATGTTTTGAGTTATACATAAATGATTTCAAAAAACTAAAAATTCTTTTTTTTCAACATATTGCTTATTGTAAAAAATAATAAGCTAAATTTGAGAATATTTCCCATTCCATATTTATGAGCTTGAATATTCCTTCTCATTGCTTATGATTATTACCTTACAGGTTTTTTTATTCATTCAATTTTTGTGTACAATTTGTTACTGTATGTTTTTGTCCTAAAATATTCTGATTTTTTTTAAATGTTTCCTCTTTTATTATTTATTTATTATATAACAAAAATAAGTACGCGAAAAATACAGTTGACTTAAATGTTGATTCTGGTATTTACGTACTATTGCAACAATGCCCACGCTCAAGGTAACTCTCCAAGTTGCCAACGCGATAATAAACAAATACCTTGATTTCCACTTTAAAAATTAAATACATTTTTTGCTCCATCTATTATACTAAATAAATTAAAACATATCATGAATACTAAAGTATACCCTTAATTAATTATACAAGGGCTTAGAGAGCGAGATGGTAAACAAAATTCTCTTCAAATATAATTTAATTAAAGTAAAATTATCTGCATTATAAAATAAAGTTAATTTTAACTAATTCGGTGTAGAAGGGTACATGACATTTTCCTGCTATACATATTTTTAAATTATACAGGTTAAAATAATTATCTTTGTTCAATACTACATTTATTAGAATGTAAAACATTATTATTTCAAAATAAAAACACATGCATTTATAATGATTATGTTTTCATCAAAATAAGTCGGTTTCTAATTAAAATACGACAGTGCAAAAAAAGAGATTATTAAAAATGCCACAATATTAATTAGAAGAGGAGAATTCAAAACACCAATTATTTTCGAAAAAGCTCCTTTAATATTAGAGTTATTTTGGCAAAAACTGAATTAAACTTGTAGAGAATTTTTTGTGTGGTAATTAAAATAAAGGTAAATATTGTTTTATCTACTTCATTTTTATTATAGTTTTAATATATTTACTTTATCTAGTTTTTTAAAAAAATTTATTTTGTTACGAGACTTTGAAATTGCCATTTCTAATTATAAAACTAAATATTAATTAGCTTTTTTTAAATTTTCTACAAAACGCACGATTTTTAAGCGCTGTTTTTTCAATAAAGTTATCAAAGTAAACGTAACATATAAATTTTTGTTAATACAAAAAAATGCATATTCATGTACTTAAGAACTCAAGATCTCTTGAATTACTATTTTCCCAACATTAAAATATATATTTCCTCAATAAAATATTAAAAAAAAGGATGTATCGAAATATCAGGACAACTCTGTTCTTAACATTTTAATTTGTATATCTAATTTATAAATTAAAGTTAAGTAATAATGAGGCGAAAACCTGCGATGAGAATGCATTAAAGTTTTCATTGATATAATTTTTATTCAAATTTTATTGTGCATTCCAATTAAAGATTTTAAAGATTCAATTTTTTTCAAAGATTTAATGAGCGTTTTATTTCAAATTATTCCCTTTTCTTTCACTAAGTAACTCAGTTTAAACTAGTTAAAATGTTGCAATCTTGTATGGTCTTTTTTTTTTATATGGAAAGAGAAAATGTGTTACCCTTTTTTTTTCCACTTAATCATTAAACTTATGTTATTTTATAAGTTTTTAGATTTGAATTAAACGTATTTTTAGATAAGTGTTAAATAACAATAATTATATTTCTCAATATTTGAAAAATCTGTATAACTATACTTTCCAATCAAAAATTATTTATTCTTTCAAAAGAATATTTAATTTAACTTATGATTAGTTGTAATTAAATCTTTCAAAACTAAATAAAATAATTAAAAAATGTCATTTTATTAATTAAATATATATTTTTAGTATTTTATGCATTTTTAAATTTACGTATTCACTTTTTTTTCACTTTAAATAAAATATCTTGAAGGAAAAGGAAGAAGAAATTACGTCATATATATATATATATAAATGTGATGCTTATTTCGATAAGTTTCTATATTTTTTCCAATAAATACACAACTAAAGAAGTATATGATATTCTTTTTTATTTTATTGACTTTTACACAATTACTTTGGCAGAGATTCAACAATTTTTTGAATAAATTCTTTTGGTCATTTTTCTTTGCTGAACTGAACCGTAGTACATTTTTTTCCCGCTAATACTGCATTATCTCGTAATTAATAATTCAAAACATTGCAAGACGAATTTGATGTTGCATATGCACTTGATTAAGGATTATTTGATATAACACATAAACAGATAATAATTCAGTAAGCAGGCGCACATATTCCAAACTTTACATTTTAAACTCTTGTCTTTTCATATTTCAATGCATATATAGATTGGTGGGAGTGGAGATGTATTGAAAATGAAATGCATCAGTATCATACGAATTAAATGTTTTATTTGGGAAGGAGTATATATACAGCAATAGTATCAGTAAATAAATAAAATATGAATATCAAAATACGAAACCATCTCTTCCCTCTGGGGCTGATGCAAGCTTTTGTCCGGCGTAGCATTGACTGGTACAGTTGGCAGATGTTCTCTTGTAGAAATCCTTGCTATTCATGTTTCAATCGGCATGTTACATCGACAAGATACATGGATGGACGGAGACACCATGGTTAATTTAATCCAATTGCATATCACCCTGCAAATTGTGACCTCTGCCCATACTGTTCTCTAATCCTTAGACAAAGCATTTGAGCAATCCACAAAATCGAATAAGTCCCTTGCGCATATAAATTACTGGCCGTTACCCGCCGCCTCGCTAGGTATTTCAGGACGTTGTATGAATAAATATACACTGCTGGCCACCGTAAATGCAACACCCTGAAAGAAGCACGCAAATAACATGAAATTTACAACATGCATTAGTGGAGGTGAGATATGCAAATCATTTGAATTTCAGCGCAGACACACATCACGCACGCCTGTGGTGGCACCTCAAAGCGCTATTTAAGGCTTGGAGATTTGGACGATTTCAAGTTCGGCAATTGTGCTTTTCTTGTGTTTTTTTCTAAAAACGATCAGTTATGTCTCGTAGAAAACAGCGATCAGCTCTTGATCAAGTATCCGAGTTCGACAGATGAAGGATAGAGTGGCCTACCGAGATTATGGATTATCTTTCAGGGAAATAAGTACTCGTGTTGGACGAAACCAAACAACTGTAATAAGGATATGTGAGACCGTTGGATGCAGGAGGGAACGACGGACTCGATCGCATCCACCTCAGTGCACCACTTCACGTAAGGACGGGCAAATTGTGCGCATGGCAGTGACGGATCGCTCAGTCACATCAAGAACCATAGCACAGCACATTGAGTATGTAACGCATCGGTCAGTATCTGCGTGTACCACTCGACGCCATTTACAGCAGAGTGGTCTGTCCGCAAGACGTCCATTGCTTGGTCTACCCTTGACGCAGAACCACAGACAGAACCGCCGCCAATGGTGCGATGAAAGAAGGATGTGGGCGGCAGAATGGAATAAAGTTGTCTTTACTGACGAGTCATACATTTGTCTGCAACGCTACGATGGTCGGATTCGAATCTGGAGACACCGTGGTGAGAGGATGCTGAACAGCTGCGTTATGCACCACCACACTGGTCCTGCACCGGATATTATGGTATGGGGTGGTATTGGATATCACTCTCGCACTCCTCTAGTACGCATTACCGGTACTTTAAACAGCCAGCGCTACATCTCCGAGGTGTTGGAGCCAGTTGTCCTTCCTTACCTTCAGGGCTTGGCCACAGCCATATTTCAACAGGATAATGCCCGAGCACACGTGACACGCATTCTCCAAAGGTTCTTCGTCAATCACCAGATTGAATTGCTTCCCTGGCCGGCTCGCTCTCCGGACCTTTCGCCGATAGAAAACATGTGGTCCATGATTGCTCAACGATTGACCCAGATTATACCCCCGGCTGCCACACCAGATCACCTTTGACAACGTGTGGAAGCTGCTTGGTCCGCTGTACCCCAAGAACACATCCAAAGTCTCTTTGAATCAATGCCGAGGCGTGTGGCAGCGGTGATCTCCAACAATGGCGGCTAATCTGGCTATTGATTCTGTCAGGAACCACACTTCACAGAAGTCTATAAATTTATTCATTTGATACTTGGTCAACATGTTATCTACAAAATAAATTTTGTTGTGCTATCTCTTGTCTTTCTTGGTGTTGCATTTACGGTGGCCAGCAGTGTACTAATTTTAATCTTTTGAAAAGTATAAATTTAAAAAAGACTTTAATTTCCCTTTTTATTTCTTACGCCCTCGTAACCCCTCTTGGGAGTCGATTCTTAGCGGTTCACTAATCATCAAAAGAAACATGTTTATCAGATTTCAAGTCTGTAGGTATAATAGTACAAACAAAGACTATTTTTTAAATTTAAGTATCCCTTAACCCCACTTGAAGGTCGGTTTTAATAAAACCTGTTCTTCAATAAAATTGCAGATCTATACTGAATTAAAGGAACACGTTTACCAAACTTCAAGTTTGTTGGCCTAATAGTTGAATAACGCGATTTTTTTATGTATAACGCTCCTCATATAACACTTCATCGCACCTGCAGGGAAAAGATTTCCGCAAAACCAATTTTCAGCGAGTTTCAAGCTTTTGTTGAGTAACTGGTCTCTACTCAACAAAACAAACATGTCTATCAAACTTCAAGTTTATACGTCAAAGAGTTCAAAAACGGGAATTTTTTTTATCCATACCATGGAAATGAATTTCGATTTCACCCGGTCTTCGTAGACTTCTATTTAAAAAATAAACATGCTTGCCAAAATCCAAGCCTGTAGGTCTAATAGTTCGAAAATGGGAATTTTTTACGTGTATTAGCCCTCTTTACAATTCGCAACAACCTTTGAGGGGGTAGGTTTCCATAAAACCCATTCTTAATGAATCTCTAATCAACAAAAGAAACATGCTTGTTAAATTACATTCCTGTTGGTCTAATAGCTTGGAAGATCTGGTGATGAGCGACTCACTTTTCTCCTTTATATACGTACATATTTTTCGATATCCGTTCGAAAAGTCCATTGAATGACCTTCGCACATTGGTAAAAGTTAATTAATAAGCGCTTTAAAGCTCATATGTGCGTAGTTACTTAGACTGAGTTTCGTTCGAATATTTTATTTTATTAGAAGTGAGTTGTTGTTGCTTATGCCATCTGATCGACAGTAACATCAGATCAAGGTTCACGAAATTCATCGCGGCTAAGAGATAGATTATTATGCCTGTCGCGCGCGTTAGTCTTAGGTTTGAGCACCATGCAGGTGACAGTACGATTTTGCTCGGTTCCGCTCCAAGTTTGAGGAAGAACACCCTGGGGGTGGGCAGAAGCCATCCATCTCTCTTTCCCTTCCACCAAGCTCACGAGAGGACTTGTGGCTCGACGGCTATTCAGAGTACTCCCCCCCCCCATACCGCGAAGGCACAATACATTTACAAACATCTATGCCTTCTACGGGATTCAAACCCAGGGTCTGTGGCATTGCAGCGAGCGTCACTAACCACTATACCGGATGGGTGGCATGTGTAGCATAGAAGTACCATAGCTATTGGCTTTGTAAAAAAACATCATGAATATCGGCATGAATGGGCAGTTTTGTTTTAATCTCGGAGAAAGTCAACAAAAGGTAGTCATTGAATTCCTTTAACAGCGTGTGAACAAGATATTGTATTTTTGAGTGTGGGAACCACTTGCATTGTTGATTCTGTGAGGGGAAAAGTTTTACGACAGTTGAGGAGATTCAACAAAATGTGACCGCCGAACTGAAGTGCATTCCAAAGGAAACATTCTACGTAACTAAAATAGGAAAAAAAGTAATATTGAACTTTCATTTGCTCAAGATAAAAAACATAAAAAGTGGAAAATTTGATGGAATAAAAATCTTATGTAGTGTCAGTTTATTGGATTTTTAATATGTCTGGTTATATCAATGCTTAAAACAGGGTGCCTGGAGAGAGAAACACATTTATTTTCCTAATGAGTATTATATCTATATATATATGTAAATGGATGTTCGTATATATGAAATTGCTTCACTGCAACACACACCATACAACCGATTACTATAAAAATTCGCATGTGAATATATTTTTTATGGAGAAAGTAATATCCTCTTTGCTGCAGCTCCCCACCAGGTGGCGGCACAGCAAAGCAACTTCTGCATCTTTCAATCAATCGCCAAGTCGCCAACGTGGTCGCCAAAAATGATGCTGACTTGGCTGTATCTTCAACATTTCAATATGTGTCCATTGATTCGCCATTATAAAGTAAGGAACGGCGTTGTGCTTGCGAATATTATAATTTTAACATAAAATAAATACTACAGAAAGAGTAATATTAAAGTATTACACATGCATATATAAATTATTTACACTATTTTAAGCATTCATCACACGAAGTTTGTAACAATGTGTTTCTTTTGCTGAGAAGAGATTAGCTGAGGAAGGTGTTTTCAAAAATTGACCCACAAGAGAGTTACGTGGTGTTATAAACACAAAAAATCCTTTTTATCAGCTAGCTATAAAACATTCAGACTTTAAATTTAACAAATATGGGTTTTTTTAGTTCAGCTGAGATACGCAAAAAGCTTTTTTTTTTCTGTTGTTGTTGTTTAATTTGCAATTCACGTAAAATAAACTTCTTTATCCTTCAATCTGTAGTATAAATTTTTCAATTCACCTGTGCGAAGAACGTGTTTACCAGCTAGTATATGTATTTGTACATATATACTTGTAATTACCCACTCACATCGCTAGATATTTCTTTACATGGTAAGACATTTTTTAAAGTTATTGTTATCTAAATCCTATCATAAAGCTTTCGACTGTAATGAAAAATATCCTTATAGCTCCTTCCTCTTGATTTAAAAAGGACAGAACTTCGATTTGTAAAATGGGAGTAGATTTATTTTTTTACACTTCCGTAACCTCCCTTTCCCCCTACCTGATGTCGAAATCAGCAAAACCCTTTTTTTAGCAGACCTCTACTCAACAAAAGAAACTTGCTTACCAAATTTCAAATCTGTAGGTCCAATATTTCTAAAATGGGAATTTTTTTATATTTAACGCCTCGTAACCCCACACATGTAAAAACTCTGAATTTAAAAATTGAGAACTATTTCCTACGATAGTTTAAGGTCAGTGGCGCACACAAGGGAGGATCCTGGAGTCCGGACCTCCACCTCTCATAACTCTTGATTTTTTCCCCCCGATTGATTATAATCCTATGTATACAGTACGTAAAATTTAAAAAACTATTTGATGACTAATTTTAATTAATGCTATTTATTCAATAATAAATTTTTGACTGTTTTTTATTCCAGAAATCGACCAAATCACAAGAACATTTTGGGCGGTGTGTTGGAGCCTGATACGAGAATGGATAACTTTCGACCCTAGACAGCCTCATTGAAAAATTTCTGTGTGCGCCACTGTTTAAGTATATCCATTTTGAAATGGCGATCGGATTTAGAGCAAATTAAAAGGACCGTATACTAATTTATAAATAGTTATTACACACACAGGCCCACTCATCACACGGTATTAAGAAATGGAACGAACAGTATGAAGCACTTATATACGCGGAAGTTATAGAATATAATCCCAAACAATTTTTCGCGAATATTTTTTGAATTAACCGATTTTGATTGAAATTTTAAATTTCGAATGAGATAATTCTCTGATTCTGAAAAAAAAATTAGTTTCATGCAGGAAAAATTCTGTCAATTACTTTATAATTTAATTCCCTTGGAGCCGAAGGCGTACACAAAGAATTGGGGCTTAATCCCTCTATAGACTAACAAATATTTTAAGAAAGAGATTATTCCTCTGCGATTTCGTTTACGTGTGTTCCTTAGAATGTAATATCCCTCCCCCCACCCTCCATAAGAGAAGTCTGTGTACGCAACTGCTTTGAGACATTAGTATCAAATAGCCAGTGTTGTTCAATTACGTAAATAGTTCACTCTCTCACTATACAGGGTGTCCCAAAACGACCGCATAAACTCTGCACAGCTAGATTCCTCGTTGGGAGTACATAAAAACTGTCCAAAGAAGCATTCCTGTACGATCCATAGTTTACGAGAAAAATACCCCAAAAAAGTATGACGTCACTTCCGGTGCAAGAAAAAAACACTATATTGGACATAACAACAGTATTTGCATATCTTTCCAGACAATAATGTTTAAAACGTTCTTCGCGCATGTCGCGTCATGCATGTGCGCGCCGTGGAATGACATTAAGCCGCCGTTGAACTGGTATTTAAAATGCTGCATCTTGCAGCTATCGGTAGTCTTCGTATGGTGGCCATGTATTCCGTTCGTGACTACTGCGACATGCCATCTCAAGGAACTGGTGTATCGAGACGTAGTGACAACACAAATGGACTTAGTTGCTCGTCTGCATGCTGCTTGTACTTCGGTGGATCCCACGATGCTTCGACGTGTGATGACAGCCATTCCACGGCGTGCTCAAGCCTGCCTCGACATGCACGGTGGACATTTTGAACATCTGCCTTAAATTGTGCATATACTGCTGTTGATATGTTCAATAAAGTATTTTTTCTTGCACCGGAAGTGACGTCATACTTTGTTTTTCGTATTTTTCTCGTAAACTATGGATCGTACAGGAACGCTTCTTTGGGCAGTTTTTATGTACTCCCAACAAGGAATTTAGCTGTGCAGAGTTTATGCGGTCGTTTTGGGACACGCTGTATATATATATATATCTTGTTCAAATTTTCAATCGTTAATAAAATACTTTCCATTCATCCACATTCAAGTTCAAATACAATTTTTTAAACTTGTAGTGAATAACACTTGAAGTTAATACAGTTTTTTCAAATATTAATTCATTAATTAAATTTTAAAAAAATGAATAAATAGTAACAAACAAAAATAATAGTCCAACAGCATATATAGAAAGGAAAACAATTTGTTGTGTCTCTGTAGCTCAATGAACAGCGCATTGGACTTCTAATCCAAAGATCGAGGGTTCGAATCCCACTTGGGATGGCCTAATTTCTGAGAATGTGATTTCTTTTTTACTATACTATTTTATCAGAATAATTAAATTTAAAGAATGAACAGTAACAAACAAACAAAAGAATAGTCCAACACCATATATAGAAAGGAAAATCGCTTTCTATTTTGTCACTTAATATTGTGATTCTGTCATATGTATATGCATATTTATATTAATTGTAACTATTTAATAAAAAAGTAACTAAAATAAAAATTTTCTTTGTTGACCTAAGTAGGAATTGACTTAAATTTATATATATATATTACTTATTAACGACTGTAGATACAGGGTCGAACCACAATATTATGACTATCAAGTACTTCACACTTAACAAAGCATAACCAGTGAAACACGAAAGTGGCGCTAGCAAGCGTAGCGAATATAAATGCTCTAGAAATGTTGGCGATCTTAAAACATAGTCATGATAACTCATTGATTTTATCTGAAGATTAAAGAGTTCACCAATTGATAAAAATCCCATTGCTGTCATAGAAGTAACCTTCTGCCATCAAGATCAAATTTCCATATAAGTTCCGCCCATCCTAGTTCCCGCCTCCAAGCTTCCTGACTGCTACCAATAAGGTAACATCCTCTCAAGACTCAAACATGTTAGAAAGTATTATCAAAGGATCTTAGCATCAGATACAGGCTTGAGTATTTTTAGGAGCACGGTGCCAGAAATATGTTGCTGTCTTAAAAAACATACTATAATACTGAAAGCACAGTACTGAATATATCTATATCATCTGCAAAACGCATTTTCTTGTTCTAATTAAACAGGGCAATCAATTTAAAACTGTTTTGGGAATGCAAGATCTGCACATTGATGACAACATGACTTTTGTCAAAGTCGTTGAGTAAGTTTTTCTTATTTTGAAAGTTTGTTGCATATGATAGAAACACAGATTTGATGCTACAAAAAAATATTTTACTGAATATTTGTGGAAAGAATGTTAGATTATTAATAAATCTGGAAACACTTTATATCTACAACTAATAAATAAATAAAAACAAAGTGATAGTGTATCTAGTGGGAAAATTATAAATGCTAACTTTCAAGCAAATCATTTTAAATTTGTGCTGTCATTTCTACAACTTTAATTATAATAGTTATGCTTGATACCTTTTAGAATTACAACTTTCAATTAACTTTCCAACACATACTGTGAACATTTGACTAGATAATAAACAAATTTTTAAAAAAATGTAAATTACTCATTTAAACATCAAGTTTACAAATTATTTAATTGTTATTTGTTTTTACTGAACGTTTTGTACTTAATATCACTCTGAACTTTGATATTTGCCCTTTCTTTTACACATTTTAAATACATTCAACTGAATTCAAGTTATATTTTTATCATATTATAATTTGCATCTTTCATATAAAAAAGTACTAAAAATGGTACAGATGAAATGAAACTGTACAACTATAATCTAGAAAAAGGTTTTATTTGCTAAATTAAAAACAATAAAAGCTGATTTTTTTCATAAACAAAATAATGAAGATGAATAAAAAACTACACACAGAATATAAAACTCAGTACCTAAATTATCAATTCAGTTAATAAAATTTTAATTTTTACAACCATTTTACTGAAATAAAGTTCAAATTTAAATAACCTTTACAAATTTGGATATCCTGTGACTAGAAATGCTTCATAAAATTCTACTAAAAAATTTAAGTGACTCTCAAAATGTACTAAGTAGCATGTAAGACATGTATATCAATAAATATTTTTCAAAAAAAATCACAACTTAAAATTTTAAAAAATAAGCTTCAGAAATAAGTTACAATAATTCACAGTATCCTAAATTATATTATCTATGGTCCCAAAAAATGTATTCACACATAAAAAGCTGCAATTAACATACAAACTACAGTAAAATTGGTATAAACAATTTTTTAAAAAAACTAGTCAGCAGTATAGCCAGTACACACATATTAGCTTAAACATTGCTGATCTTATTTAAAAAATACATTTAATCAAGAACATAATTATTAAATCTACTCAGAAAATAATTAAATATTTTAGTTTTTCAACAGAAAAATTTGAAAAGTTAGTATTTTTATTTTCAAAATGAAACCATTTTAAATACTGGTAACCTCCATATAACCTGGTACTCCTATAAAACGGATTCACTCTAACCCATTTTGAGAAATGAATAAAACCTCCATAAAACATGAAATATAATAAAACTAGCAAATAAAAGTTAACTTTATCTAATTTCAAATTACGAAAATCTCGTACAGGAGCTCAATAAATGCGGTAAAGCTTTTTAGTGTAAAATATATCTTATTTGACAGTTTTCATTTGAGGATGTACACATCAGATGTTTATGCAGAATTAGCATAAACTGTTAATATTTAAGAACACTTCAAAACTTTAATTATATCTCTTTTGGCTACATAAATTTTTTAAAAACTCCAGAGTAAGCAGTTATCAACTTTTTTTTAAGAAATAATAATTGTGTTTTTATTTTTATGCAAATGGGGCAAGCTGGGTGCATGCTATGCCTAGCAAAAATGAAAAGATAAACTCACAAAAGATAAAAAATGAGGGTTAATAGTGCTTAGTGCAACGATGAAAAAAACAGTTAAATTCATATTCATATGTATTTTATCTTCAAAAAATTTTAATGTGTGAAGATATTTATCTTGATTATAAAAATATAATTGCATGGTTTTAATTTTTGGAATCAAACCCACTTTTCATACTAGTTTATTGTTTCGTACAACACAGATTCACATCACACAGTAATATTTTAGAACTAACTCCAGTGCTATATGGGGGTTACCTGTACTTAATAAAAAACAAATTAGATTTTTTTTAAAAAAGATAAAATATTTTCCACCAAAAAAAAAATATTGCTACCCAAGAATGTCATGATCTAAGGCAAATTGTTATAAAAGGAAAACTTATGGTATATAAAATGAGAACAAATTTATGTATATCTACAAATAATGGTGATTACATCACACAAGTGACTGGTCAAGTAAGAAGTGCGTGTTCTTTGCCAGAAGAACCTATAAAATAGTCCTGAGGCTGATTTTTTAAACCATACAACAAATTTGTCACACATAGAATATTTACAAAACAACTAAGTACATAAACTAACATAGTGGTATGTGAAATAGGTCCATCTTTAATGCAGACTAGACATTTTTTCATAGGTATAAAACGATTGCACCAAGTCATTTTTCACATGTATAAAAATTTCACCTCTGAATAATGTTAATCAAGTCCCTAATTGTGCTATGCATTTCAGTCAACAATTTCACATCCCCAGAACATTTGCTGGAGTATGAGTGAAATCGCTCTTTTTGACCTTCCAAAATGGAGATTAGCTCTCGGAAATGAAACTGTTCTTGTGCTGCTATGTTGGCAGTGTGGCTTCCACAAGTGGAACAAAAAAGGCCGATCTTTTCAGTAAGCTGATTGACTTTGGAGCCATTGCTGTGGGAGGAGTTTCTAAGTCGGCCAATTAGATCCTCCAAGCTCCGGTAAATCTCCATGATCTTACGGTCAGAATCCTTTGAACCTGTTTTTTCATTAGTTTGGTTCATATTTTTAGTGGAAGAATCAGAAATTTGGGGGAAGAGTTTATTAGGTTTGAAGAGGTTTTGGTCAAGGGAAGGCGTTGTAGCTGGAGAATTGTTTTTTGGATTGTTGGAAGATACTTCTTCAAAAGCCAGTTCTTCAGGAGGAGGAGGAGGTGGAAAAAATGAATTATCATTCTCTTCTTGTGCATTATTGGCATTGGCAAAGTAGGTGTCAGGATGAGGCTTTTCTGTCTTTGAGTCATTTTGTGATCGTTTCTTAGTGTGGCTACGCCCTTTGTCTTCAGATGAATCTTCTTCATCTGGTAGATCAGGACTACCATTATCATCAGATGATTTAGCCACTTTATCATAGATGGCAAACTCTCTTTCAAAGAGTTTTTTGAAGTTCTTGACACATCCAGAACTGTGCCTTCTCCCGTTTGATTCTTTCTTTGCAATAGAAGGTTTATCATTAACGAAAGCATCACTTTTACTTCGTTCATGTTTTATGTCCTCGGGTTCAACACTGTCGGCTGATAAATTTTTAACTATGGAATTTTTAAGATGGCTTGGCTTCTTTTTAATTTGAGGCTTTGTAGATTCTGTAGCACCATGACCCTCAGATTTAACATTTAATTTTTCTAAACCAGCCAAACAATCTTCTTCATCAGCACCTATAGAATTTTGAAAGCCTTCTGGGGCTGGAATCACTATTTCTGAGCCTATGACACCAGATTGAGAAGTCAGTTCAAGTTCACTAGTAGCATCTGGAGGAGGTACATCAGCCAAACTGTCAATATCATCTGGAGAGCTGAAAGATTCTTCACTTTCAGAAAATAAATTCTCATCAGATAAATCAGTCACTGGGGCAAGTTTTGAGTTATTAACAAAGCGCTTGGATTTCATTTTTTTATCACTAGCATTTATAGGTATGAATTGCATATTTCCACTATTATTACATTCTGTTGAATTGTGTTGATTATACATTAATTTAGAACTGTCACTATTAGCAACTGGTTCTCTTCCATTACTTGACTTATTGAACGTTCGCTTCTTCAGGTTACGTTTGTGCATATCTCTATCAAGCCTATCATCAAACATCAACCCATTGTTTGAGATACAATTATTAGCAACAATATTTTCCCATGAAGCATGGTGTGTTGAATTACCCAAGAGTTCCATAGGCTCTCGTATACAGGACAAACTTTCTGATTTCTTTTCAGCTTTCTTATTTGGAAAAAATCTGCTATTAAGAAGGGGTTTTCTAGATCGCAAATGGTGAGATTCGGTAATGGAAAAAGTTTCTAAAACATCATTCATTTTATTGTGAGTGAGATCAGATTTCTGTCTGAGGAAAAATCGATGAGAATTTCTAATGGATTGGTTCTCTAAGCCATATCGCATGCCAGTCATGTGTCTGGAACTAATTTCTAATCTGCTAAGATTAGTAACTGATCCAGTAACTCTTCTATCAACATGTACTTCTTCACTAATTTCACGAAGGCATTCCAATTCTCCTTCCATAATTGTTTCTGGAGGACATTGGGTGCCTTCATGTAAGCCATGTTGTCTTAACGAATCAAGATATGCTCCAATCCTAGCACCCTTAGGTAGAGTCCCATAACGACTTATTGCTTTTTTGACATTCTGTACTTCAAGAGCAGCAACTCTGACCTTTTTTGTTTCATTCTTCTTGCCATTGTTGCCATCTTTTGATTTCTGTATAGCAAGCGAAGTTTGAGATCTATTCTTCTTTGATTTTTTCAGTTGAATGGAAGAAGCATCAGAGGAAGAAGCTGCCACACCAGAGTCCTCCTTCTCAGAAATGCGATCATGAGAATCACCTTTGGGAATTTTATTGCAAGCAGAAAAATCTTCGGCACCAGCTTCAAATTTTACATCAGGATTCTCTCTGAAGAACATGCTATCCTCAACTTTATCCAAGTCATCAGGGAATGAATTCTCTTTAAAGGAGCTTGTTCGCTTTGGTGGAGGAACAGGCATGTGCTTGTACCGTGGACTAGATCGACTCAGCTGCACAAATACTGATTTTACAGAAAATATGTTTTGGCTCTCTGATGTCATGACATTATTTTCTGAAAATAGATTAAAATATATTTTAAATGCAAATTTTTTAAAAATAATATACATATAATTTCATATATATTTTTAAACTAAGAAATAAATAAATTTTTTAAATGTAAACAACATTCTTTTTTAAATAGAGTAAAAATAAAAAAATGTACAAATATTTTTTTTAAAAAATCCAATTTTTTTTAAACAAATTAATTTGTTGAAAGGACAATTAATTTTTTTTTTAAAAAAATCAACTTCCAGTACAAATTTAATTTAAGATGTTGAAATAAATTAAAAGTAAAATAAAATTTTACCAAAGAATATCAGTTATTACTTAACAATATTTCAGTGTAGATGAATGAAGAATACATTAAATAAACTTTGGAATTTGGTTATATAAGTCTTTTTTCGTGATTATTGACATACATATTTCTATTTTTATTTCAGTTTAGAAATGCTTAATAGAACAAATATTGACAATTTATATTCAATGAATTTATGATCTCTTACAACAGAATAAAACTGAAAAAATTAGCTAGCTCTTTTTTAATATAATATTAAATAAAAATATTGAAGACCAAAAAGCAATAAAAGCAGATTAAATTAATAATTTTTTTTAAAAAAATACCACAATTCAATTAATATAAATGTAATCATTTCATAAGAATTTTATTCTTTTTTAAATAGAGTAGAAATAAAACACACATGTGTATCTCTCAATTAATCTCTGTAAAAAGTTAATATTTTTTCTTGTATAGCAAGATATAAATTTATTATTCAAGAATCTTGCACTAATTCACTTAACTAGTAAATAATGATTTTATCTCATTTTTACAAATACATTCACATATTTTTGATTTGTTAGAGATAACTTTGTCCTTTTTCTTAAAAAAATTACTTCTGTAAAAATTTTATAGAGAATTACAATACCAATAATAGCAATTAAAAAAAACATTAAAAGTTAATGAAACTTCCTATGTAATTCATAAACTTACACTAAAATGCTTAGCATTCAAGGAATAGACACACTACATGTAAATATTTATCCAATATTACAGTACATCAAAATTGATGTACTGTACAGTACATCTTAATTTATTTTACATAAAACTTCAAATTTAGAAATAAATTCCAATTTTAACTAATCTTTTAAAGCAAAAATGAAACACTTGCAAGCATAAATCATCTTCAAAGTAATAGATTAATTGAACTGAAATGAGTTTAAAATGTTTGTAAATAGGCTAATATTTCTAATGCAATTATAACAAAAATTCTATATTTTACATTACTTAAAACTTTATAAATGTACAAAATATATAATATAGAAAATTAGTAATTCATATAATTTAACTTAGCTATCTAACTAATAATAAAAAGTAAAACTCCGTGGAAGACTTTATATTTTCCAGCTTTTTTAAAGTATCTGAAATATAACTCCCTACACTATCTATATCTTTCTGCAATTTCATGATATTCGACTGAATTTTTTTATGTTAACTACTTAATGTTACTGTCACAAAAGTATAAATGAAATAAAAAAAAACTTTTTTTTAAGTATGTGCAAAAATTATTTTGAAATACTCATACTTCACTGAATGTTGATACTTTTCCATTTAAATTTCAGTACATTATTTCTCCTGTACGTTATCAACATAACTGTAAACTTTGTGAAATTTGTTTAAACATCTGAAAACTTTAGAATTTCTTCATGAAATCTTGATATGAAAATGCTATTTTAATGAATATTCATTCAAACATTAAAAACAGCTAATTATTTTTGATATTTTGTCAAAGTAAAAAATTATTTCTAGTTTTCCATTATAAAGAAAATGAAAAATTCCTCTGCTCCTTTTTTTAAAATTGGTGGTGGAACTCTAAATGTTCAGGTCACTAATACTTCACTGGAAAGTTCAAATTCTAGCATGTTCTTTACATGTTCAAAATTAACAAATTTTGCCAAGTATTTTACAGAAATGTCTAGCACCCAAATTATTCAATGACTTTTGACTAAGAGGAATAAACAAAAATACTAAGAGAAAACACGATTTTTTAAAGCAAAACTTAGCTTTTTAAATAAATTATATACTTAATGCTTTACATAATTTTTGATTTATTTATTTTAAAGCTTCGCGTAAAATCCTAACTTAAAACATAAATAATAAAAATTCTTGTTTATAATTTCATTAAAGTATTCATACCTATTAAAGTCACATACCTATTAAAACATATTAAAATACAGATAAAATACTTAAGCTATTTGTAATATTTTATTAACTTATTGCATTACTTTACAGACTAATTTCAATACGTATGTAGAAAGAAAAAGTAACATGAAGTAAATTACAGGATAAAGGATATGTGAGAAAAAAAGTAATTAATCCATAATTATTTATGATTCATTACAGGAAATAATACTAGATGGATTTCTATATGCCAAAGAGACAATGTATTTTGCAGCACAATTTCAGAACATAAAATTTAGCAAAAAGTCTTTCATTATCAGGGTATAGATACAAAGTGATACTAAATGACATAAAAATAAAGAGTTACTCATAATTAATTCCCTCCAAGATTTCAGAGCACTGTAGTAAAAAAACAAAGACGAATACAGCAAAAAAGAACAAATGAAAAATATTCACATATTTTACAAGTATTCTATATGCGAATCCTAGGTCGCAAGGCATACATCAATACAATATTTCAGTTCCTGTCACACTCTACTTAATATGGTACTATAAACTTTATTAGCATCATGTGTTATCATTTCCTTGTTATCTACATTATCCAAAAAAACATGTCTTTTACATAAGACTGAAATTTTTGTAGCCCCTTTGTTGTGTGCGTTTAGCAGAATTTCATGGAAGGATAACATGTAACAATAGCATTGATAATACCACGTTGACTAGAATGAGGCAAAAACTAGACTATCACATTGATGTATGCCATGTGATCAAGGGTTCACATATAAAACACCTGTAAAATATGCAAATAAAACTGTAATTATCTCTGTATTTTTTCATATATTCTTTTTTGCTGCTTCCATCTTAGTTTTCTTAACTGCACTGCTTCGAAATCTTGGAGGAATCATGAATAACCCTATATTTTTCTGAAATGTATTCTATAAAAATGTTTCAGAACTGTCATACAATTAAATTATTTCAATTAAAAACTGCAATAAACTTAAGCATAAAAAGAAAATAATCTAATTCATTAACTGTTTGTAATGTTCAGAATATAAACACATATAAGCATTAATTTTCAAACAAATTTGTACTCCAAGACCTTATTTAGATAGTTATATACATATCTGGCAATAAATCTGAAATCACAATCACATATGTATTCTGATCCTGCAATTGTATTTTAAAACTTTCCACTCAGTCTAGAAATAGAAATTTTTGTGTGCATGGAGTGTATACATATTATGCACAGAATTTAATTTACATAAGACTTTTAATACTGTAGAATATTATAGAAGCTCACTATTGTTTTAAAATGGAAATCAATATATACTCTGTTTGTGTAAAATTATGTTTTTTTTATACTATTAAAAATTGAATCAAGCAATAAAAAGACAAGTATGCACATAGGAAATGAATTCATATAACACTTTACTAATAACTTAAAAATAAAAATACATTGAAATAAATAATAACAACATATTTACATAAATAAAAGATTATTTACATCATAACAATAAAGGAAATAAAACACTTAACAACAATTCTATCAAAAATAATTGTTTGGAACTAAAAATAATAATCTATCTTCTTAGTAAACAGCAATATTCAAATAAATAACCCAGAAATGTTCTCTGTTTGAATGACTTGCAAGAAAAGTTGTAAGATATTCAAATCTAAAGTTTTAGACAGAGCATATGGCATCCATGCATGCATAGTGAATACCAAACTGTAGTTTAATTTGAGGAAGAAAAACTTCTTGATTTGTAAGGTTTAAATGTTGTCCAATAAGATTTGGACATAAAGTGGCCTGCAAATTATTAAAAATCAAAGTTAGCAACTATTGAAGCAAAAAAAGTTCAATGACTGGCTAAAATTAAATCAAATATGTAAAACTAATTGAAAATACAATTCAAGACTAGACATATATAATTCACTCCAGTAGTAGAAAACAAATTAAGATGCAGGGAAGTAGAACAAGAGTACTAATTTATTTTTTGTAATGTCTACGGCTTCCATATCATGGACTATTAGCTTTAATAATTTGAGAAAGTAAAGGAAAGAGAGCTGCAAAAGCTGTATTTCTGGATTTTCATATCCCCCCCCCTCATAAAAATAAAGAATCTGTAGGATTGTTTTCTGCAAATACACTCAAAACTAAAACTATTCAAAAGATTCTTACTAAAATTCTTTCAGTAATGTTTCTGAATACATTACTGAAAATTTTACATGAATTTTAAGAAATAAATATATACATAAATTTAGGAACTACCTATATAAATTGTTTATTATATGAGAGATAAATACAGATGTTTCATTAGCCAAAAATTGAGAATTTTAGTTAAAGGCAACCATATACAAGTGCCATGATAAAAAATTCATAATTTTAAAAGAGCACAACTATTTTTAGTTTTATTAAAATACTTATCAAATAATCCTTTAGTATCTTGATTTCAGCAGATTTTTAATATACAGAACATATCAATTTTAAATCTATACATAATTTTTCCAATTGTCTTTTTGTCCATTTATCATTTTTTAACAATTGTTAAGAGATTTTTTCATGACTAATTGTAATTCTTGATAAAATAGAAAATATTTAATTAAAAATATATTAGTAAAGGTCAGGGAAGGGGGTCCATTTGAGAAAGAAAAATCATACTTACCAAGCTCAGAGCCCATATTTTGGCAAGTTTTGTCATTAAATGAATGAGATTTAGAGGAGGAAACACTTCCAGATTTACTTAAGCCAGAAGAAAATTTCTGTTCAAGTTGTTTCTCAACTTCTGCAATGATTATATATATATATATTTAAAAAGATACTTTTTTCACAAGTCTTAATTTATACAATAGTTAGTTAATTATAAAGAAAGGAAAATATTAATTAATGAAATGTATAGTAAAAAACAATTGTAGCCATTTAAAGGGCATTTTTTTTAAACAGAGTAACTCAAAATAGCTATAAACCATTCTTCTTCAGGTTTTATCTTGATTCACAATTATAATTCAAAAGGTAAGAAACCTCTATTTCACCAGGGACACAACAGGGATTCAAGAAAATATCCACATTTAAATCAGCAATACTTTTTTGAATACTGGGTCATATTTTTCTGATTATCATGTTAACATTTTTTGATAGATCAATGAATTTTTCTTT
Organism: Trichonephila clavata; assembly: GCA_019973975.1. Taxonomy (NCBI): domain Eukaryota; kingdom Metazoa; phylum Arthropoda; class Arachnida; order Araneae; family Nephilidae; genus Trichonephila; species Trichonephila clavata. The sequence continues at coordinate 48,847 of BMAO01010178.1, forward strand.
TGGCATTGCTGCATACTTCATGTGAATCCACTATATTTTATCATATTTTGAAGCTACTCAACAACTACCAGCAATTGACCTTTAATTCTGAACGACAATCAAGTATGACATCCGAGCTGGCACCTCACCAAATTTCCACATCACACTAATGCTAAAACTTTAAAACTCGACAAATTTAATCTAAACTGCCCCTTTTAAACAGCAGGCCTTTGCACATACCAAGACTTGAACCCATGACTCAACAACAATGGCCAAGCACTCACGACCACTTGACTACAATGGTACAAGACAGTAATCTGTTTTTCATAAATTCTGCATTACAAATCAGTTACAGAAACAGTTATCAATTATACAGTATTAGTAATACATTATGCCTATCAAATGATTTTTGGAGAAAAAAAACACAAAATTAAAGTGCAAGAAGACATTTCAATCACTTTATACAGAAAAGTGATCCAATGACAAGTTCACACATTACCAAAAATAACAGCCCCTTAAGTAGCTAAAAAACCACAATTTGTTTTGTTAGTAAAACCCAAACCAAACACCTAAGTTAAACAAAAAGCATGGAAAAACATTTCGAAAAATATTAGTGAATTATTTAACATGCTCTAAGTGATATTCTGTTTTGCATAACATTTGATATCTGTAAGAAACACTGTTAACAAAATCTACTGAAAATTTACTGAACATCTGTTAGGTAATAGTGAACATTAAATTAACATACAATTAATATACAGTCAATATTATTAAGGCTATAATTTTTTTATAAATCTGGTTAAAGTTATCTTCACTGATATAGAAGTGAAATTCTAAAAATTACTTTTAATTGAGAACATTTATTTTTCTGACTTTCTCTTTGAGATAGTTTTTTTTTTAAATCAAATATTTACAAATATAAATTTTAGATATGTTATTATGCCTTTTATCTTTGATATAAGTAACAGAAAAAAAGTCAGACAACTTTTTCATATTCATATAATTCAACTAAGCACCTAGGCAGTCATTGCAATCAATCACACACTAATTTACAATAGATTAACAAAGAAATATATGAATGATTAGACACATAAAAATTAGGATCAAAACTATTAGAGACCACATACAAAAACATACACTTTAAAAGACACAGTTTGATTGCATTTCATTTTTGAAACATCAATTTCAATGAAAAATTTTTACAACACAGTTAAAGAACTGACTTAATTTTACAAACATGCATTTCAAAATGTTGGATATTAATATGTATCTTTATTTTCCACATTCAATCAATTCGAATCTAAAGATTAATGTATAAAAATCTTTGTCGTTAGTTTTAAAAAAATGATACTGATTTTAGCTCTGCATTTGACAACTTTTCTTGAAGAAACCAAATTCTTTTTAAATATATTGAGTTAAAAGTGGTTAAATATGGAAACATGTTGCATTCAGAACTTAATGCATACAAACATGCTAGAGAATACTTTAAAAGTTTACTTTATATAAAGTTTTGATATTCACTCTGGTGAAAACTGAAATGTAATTTGGCATCACTGCTTTATAACCACATTCCTAATAAGTTTTGTCCCACTTCAACATTTCTTTCTTCATATGCAAGTAAGATTAATATGTATATTTAGAAATGCTTCATAAAAAATTACCAATATACATGTATAAAAAAAGTTCAAATGATTATATTTTTTTTCAAATACAATAAAAAAAACCAAATACATGTTAATTATTCAGGATCACTACACGCAAAAGAAAATATATATGTGCATATAATTTACAAAAAAGTAGTATTAAAAAGTTACAAATTATAGCAATACAATAAATACAAATACATATATATATTTACAAAATAAAAATTTATTGATTAATTATTTCCAAATATCAATGAAGTAAAAAGAACAGCAATAATAATGAATTTTGAAAGATAAAATATTGTATAATTGTTTAGTAATATATAATTGCATAAAAAACTCAGTATATTTTTGAGTTTTATTTCAGGGTTGATGTAAAGAAATAAAAAAATGGTACATATTTTGTACATATTTTTAATATACTAATCTATAAGAACAAACTAGAAAAGTATGAACTTTAATGAAAGAACCAATTATTTATTTCATTCCATAAATTTTATTTTAACTGCAATAAACAAATGCTGAAGAAAAATTGTCAAGAGGTAATTTTCTTTTAAAAAAAAAAAGGAAAGGAAAGAGAAGATAATGATTGTAAAAAAAAAAGCTAACATAAAAGCATACATTTACTTAATTAACTCAATTTATTTTTAAGTAGTATAATTAATACTTGAAAACATTAAAATATATATTAATATATATAAAAACTAACTGTCAAAAATATTACTCAAAAATCTAAGTATCTTTTTTCAATAATTTAAGTAAATATAATTATTGTGGATTTAATTCATTACTGAAGGATTTTATCAGGATATAGGGGGGGGGGGTATATAGAACTTGTATAACAAATTTATTTCCCTTTTTACTATTTTAAAATAAATGATGCAAATAAAAGCCATTTATGTTACTAAATGACCCATGCATAAAAAATATTTATATTTAAAATCACTTCTAATCACATTTTTTTCATAATTACACTATGAAATTCTTACATTTTGTGATAATAAAATGACTTTTGAAATATATCAAATAATTCGGCTTTTTTTCATTAAGGTTTACTTAGAAATGTATTTTTAATGTAAATTAATTGTAATTAATTCATGAATCCCTGTTTTCAATTTTATAAATTTTAAGTCTAATTATGTAAATTCTGAAAGAAAGTGTTTTTGTTTCTAAATATTAATACCTTTTAAGAGTTAAAAAAAAAAAAAAATCAAATAACCTAAATTGTACATGATTTTAAAAAATAAACTTATATTCAATTTAAGTAAATTTCACAACCTGAAAGGAACAGAATTTTAAAATGTTTCCTGTTTCAAACAAGATAACATTTAAAGAATTTTGGTAAGATCAAGAGATCTTATTATAAATTAAACTTAACTCAGTGGCACAAAAGCCCATGAGGGCCAAGGTCTATTGTACCCATCTCAGTATACGTGACCTTCGGTGGTGAGGTGCATGAGCAGATGTTCCAAGCAGGTGTCAGTCTGATGTGAAGCCCCCAGTGTTTAGCTCTCAAGAAAGCTTGGTAAGGCTGAGTCGGTTTTGGATCTTAATATATCTTCATAAATTTATTCTTAACTTCGATATTTTTTTATGCTAAGAAATTTATTAAATGTTCTTAAAGTGAATTTAAAAAGTACTGAAGCAAATACAGTGAGATTCTTTAGTTTTATTATATATTTTACTGAATTATTTTTATTTTATATATTTTTGTCCTTTTCAGACTAAAAAATTTCAAGATTTTATCTATTGCTATATGCATTTAATAACTTACAGAGCTACATATATTATACAAAACATAATAAATAGTTTACTTTTTCACATACAGAACCTCTAATATTTTCTTCAAAATCAACATATTGCTCGTGTGAATAGAATGGTACCTTAACAATCAAATGTAAATATTTATATTTAAAACTTCTCTGCAGGGAAGGTTGATATTTTAATAACTATTTATAAGTAAATTTTAATAATTTGCTTCATGAGAAATACATATAAATAAATAAAATTAATTTTAAGAAAATAGATCTGTTTTTCTATTTAAAAAATATTTCACACATTTTAGTATAACACTTCAAGTAATACCTAATATAACTCAAGTTTAAAAATATATGTTGTTGTTAATTTAGTTGATATCATATATACTATTTTTAAATCAATAACAAATATGCATCAATGTTAAACCCGAAAGAATTTATTTCTAGGATGGGAAATATTTCAGTTAAAAATATGTAATGAAAAATTATTAGTTAAACAAGTATTTAGACTCATGGTGAAATTAAGCAATAATGTAAATGTATAATTATACCTTCAATAATATTTGAATTTTGAAACATATTTTCCAGAATATCATGAATATCCTTAAATGTAGGCCTTTCGTTAGGTTCCCAAAGCCAACCTAGAAGGGGAAAAAATTTCTTCAAAGAAATGTAGAAGTAATAAATTGCTTTATATGCTTAAATTGCTAATTATCTCAACACCTTTCATTGATGTAAAGGAAAATAAAACAAATATTTTTCTACAAAAAACAAAGTTTTTTTAAATTTTCAAAAATGTATAAATATGAAAAATAAGAGCACATTTTTAAAACTTATCTTGAATTATACAAATAAAAGAATCTGTTGCATAAAGAAATATTATTCTATATAAATAGAATTTATTGAGTTTGTACAAATATAAATTATGCAATAAATAGGATATATTCTCTAATCACTTAATAATAACTTTCTAATTACTTTCATTTAATGTAATAATTTGTTCATTACATTAAATGAAATTTTGTTTTTTGACAATTTATAAGGAAAGCAATTTCTTTATTAAACAACACCGGTATATGCAAGTGGGTACATAAAAGTAAAGATTTCTCTCTCCTCTTCCTCAAGAAAAGTTCTTACACAGAAAGATAGAACATTCTGACTTTAATACATTAGCAATTTTATGAAGAATTGGTAGAAATTCACCCTTCAATTATTTTACATTGGTCAGATTAACCTTTTTTGGCAGGAATTTTTTAAAAATAATTTGCACTATAGGAAAACCTTTTACAATATAAAAAGCAAGATGCCAATTGCTACCAGTAATATGTGTTTCTCATAAAGAAAAAATTTTCTCTAAAAACTTTAAAAATACATTGATGTTTAATTCATAGTTTCAAACCTGTACCTCAGAATACATTACTGTCGAACCTAAGCCACACCCCAAATTCTCAACAAGTCCTTGTGGAAAATGAAAAATAGTGTAAAATAGTTTAGATCCTGTAATTGCTCTAATTGCCCCATTGAACACATTTTTTTAATTTGATTCTAAGCCGCACCTGATTTTCAGAAGCTTTAATATTGGGGGAAAAGTGCAGCTTAAATTTGAGTAAATATGGTAATTAAAAATATTTTTTTACATGAAGCTTGTACTATTTTTTGACAAAAACCAGATAATTCCTATTCTTTACGTCAGGGGTTAAAAAAATAAGTAAGGAAGTAAAATTACTTCCAGTATACAATAATAGCAACAAAAAAAAAAAGATTGGGCTGGCTTTTAAGTTTAAGAAATGATTTAAGCAATAATTTGTAAGTTAAATAAAAAGTAATAAGTTAAAAAAACACTCCTTAAAAATAAAGTGAAATTGTTTCGAAGTTGAAGAATAAAACAATTGTAAAGCTTTTAGCATACAACATTAAAAATGATGGTATAACAACATGTATCCAAATGATAGTGATCATATAACTGCATTTTTTCCATGATATTAAACCTCTCAAAAATATTTAATAAACAATATCAAGATAATTTAATGGATTTGTATTAGATTAAAAGTTGCAAACAAAAAGACCTGTTTATATATTCAATAGTGTTCACATGATTAGCACAAAAAATACACTGAAAATATATATTCTTTAATAGTGATTTGATAGTCATTATTAATATAATTTATAAATTTTCCACTATGTCACATGTTTTAACTCAAACAAATCTGAAATAAATTCATAGTACATAAACAAGAAAAACCTATTGATTAGTGTTGTATTCACTCAATGTGATTACTTGCAACATTGAATAATATACCATATATCACAATGGAGAAAATTGAATCTTAAAATAGTTTAATATCACACAAATCTTTAAAAACCTTCCAGCATCAGAACTTTCCAAGATGCTTTAAATTAGAAAATTTTAAAATCACATCTTATTTGAAAAATGAGGCAAATGCCTACTATTGAACGCTAGATAATTAATTTTCATATTAACAGAAAGATAAGAGAAATCAATCCAATTAAACAAGAAATAGAAAAAAATTTGAAATCCTATTCAATTTCAAAATGTACTCTCCCAGGGAAGGACTGCTAATATTTAAATACATTCATTTCGAACACTTCAGAACATTAAGCATGACAGGAATTTTATATTTTCCAAAAAGATGGAACAAATTTTAAAAGTATATATTGGAATCAAAACAGGCTATTTTTAAAATGGAATATATTTTGTAACAGCATAAAATAGCATGCTGAAGTAAAATGCCTAACAATATAGCACACTACAAGAAAAAGACATTTATAACTTACATTCTTTCATTAATTCATATATGCGAGCAGGACAACCAGCAGGACATTCCATTCGATATCCTGATTCCAACATGTGATACACATCAGTAAGTTCAACTCCAGGATAAGGAGACATTCCATATGTAGCTATTTCCCATAGAAGTATTCCAAATGCTACATTTATTGAAAAATTAATCATTGATTACCCATACAGTTGCTGATAGTTGTTACAGTAAAAAAAAAAAGCAAATTTATGAATTTTAATAATTTAAAAAATAAGGTATAACCATAATAAAAAGTGTTACTTATAAGTATAAATGAAATTACTTATTAATGAACAAGATATTTATTTTCAATTTAAATTTTTTTTATAATAACTATGAGTGAGAGAATATTAACGTCGCACTGATTAGCAACACGAGGGCTTTTGGCGACGGTCCGCGTAATTTTGAACCACGGTCAAGTGACGTGGACGACACCTGAGCTGGCACCCCCTCTCCTAACTACCACACCACACCAACGGGAGGACGTTTGAGCTCTCAACAGATTTAACGTGCATCGCGCCCCTACACGGCGGAACTTTAGTGGTACTAGGATCGAACCCATGACATGCTAGCCATGATCCGATGCCTAGACCACTTGGCCACCGCGGCCGCTTATAATAACTATATAAATTCATCAAAATACAGCATATTAATATGATTACATACATATAAATCTCTCAAAATTTAAAAATCATATAAACAATCAAATGGTTGCCAATTCATCATACATATTTAATCCAACAATCTGAATTTCATATGACATTAGAAACAAGTGGCAAGTGACTTTAACAAACTATCATTAAATTAAATAATTCATTAAAGCATTGCTATCATTTAAAAGAATATTTTAAAATAGATTTTAATAAAATTATTTATAATAAAATTACGAACATTATAAAAAAATTATAAAACATACAAAATATATATCATCTAAATGTTTTTCTCATGTAATTAAAAAAAGGTCAAATACATATAAATATACAATAATTAGTTCTCATCTTTTTCTTCTTATTCACTCACCCCAAACATCTGACTTAGTAGAAAATTTGTTATAGGCTAAGCCCTCAGGGGCAGTCCACTTAATAGGAAATTTAGCACCAGCATGAGCAGTATAAGTATCATCCCTCATCAGGCGTGCTAGCCCAAAGTCAGCAACCTTGACGAGGTGACCATCACCTACTAGGCAGTTTCTAGCTGCAAGATCTCTATAAAATGCATTTACAAGATTAATTAATAAAGTGCAAGCATCAATAGTTTAAGACTACTACATGACTTTTCTAAAAATTGTTTTTTTGAGTCCAATTTTTTAAGAGGCAAAATAGTTTAATAACAAAAGTAAATTTATGATAGTATAAAACAAACATGCATCAACTTTTAACATTTAATAATTTTTACTATTTTAATTTCTGTTTTGATAAAAAAATATTTAAAATTATAAGAATTTAAAAATGAACATTTTCAATTTTAAAAAAATTATTAGAACACAATTTATAAATAAAGTGTCTGTTTATAACATACTATAAAATGTAAATTTTACATTCATACACTCCTATATAAAATGAGAGTGAAGTCCTAAAACTCGTATTTTAGTCATCAATGTAAACTAAAAACCCCAAATACTATATAAAGTTCATTATTAGGTTTTTATTAAATGCAATTCCAAAAAGTAAGCAAATAACATAAATTGATCATCTTATAAAAGAAAACCTTAACGGAAGTACAATTATTATAATTGTTAAGGAAGTTTAAAATTTATTATTTTATTTAAAAAATTTATTTATTTTTAAAAGAGACAATGAGATTTTGAGTATATTTACCTTGTAAGAAAATATTTTTCAATCAAAAAAATATTGCTGTGAAAACTTTTTTTAAATCATGCTTTGTTTCATATTAAATGCAGTGAATATAAAAGAAATATTATTAGCAAAGCATTTATTTGGTATTTCTACTTAAAAGCCTTAACAAAAACTTTCAAAACTTAGAAATTCTTACATCCCTATATATTTTGTTTTGGGATTAATTTTTTCACAAAATTTAAAAGTTAAATACTTTTAATAATATTGACAATGTAATGAAATCATAAAAGTTTGGCATAATTTTCTCACCAATTTCATTTCTATCCAAGTTTTGCAATTTATCTTCAATGAAATAATCAATACTGCATGCTTTAAATTAAAAATAATACAAACAACAATAATAAGCAGAGAAGTCATAGGTAGAAAACTTTGGCCTTCAGTAGAATTGATGTGATACATAGATTTCTATTCAGAACAGTTGATCCAAAAAATAAATAAATAAAAAATTACAAATAACAAATTATTTATGCACAATTACTTCCTTCAAAATTTTAAGAAGGTTATATATACTGATGAAAAAATTATCTTGAGATCGTTAAGGATTTTATATCTTATGATTTGTCTAAATTTAACACTAACTTTATTTTAGTTTTCACTTCAGAATAAATGTACCAGAGAGTATTTTTAATAATCACAAAAACATTAATTTTTAAACACATTTGTTGAATAATTACTTGCTTTGATAATGTTATCTATTTTCAAGAATTTTGTCCAAAATATGAAGGTAAATGAAAATGCCAAAAAAAAAAATTACAACTAAAAAAAAAAAATATATTTTTTTGACATTAAAGTTAATATATGTACCATATTCATTCCTCCTTGAAAAAAGTGAGACACATATTACTGAAGTCTATGAAAATTTTATAAAAACATTTTGTAAATTAAAAGGACACAGTACAATTCAATTGACAAGTATCAATAAAAAAAAATCCAATCTAATTCTTTTAGCCTAAATTATCCTTTACATACTTTTCTATATCTCATAAAATTTAAAAGCTCTTGAAGTTTAAAAAACACAGAGCTATGATAGCTTTTACATACGTTTTCATTCAAATCCCAATGACAAATCAAAACTTTAAATTGACTTTCCTCAGAAAGATAAAATTAGTTTGTCTTCATTTAAAATGCTAAGGCCTTTTTTCTACTGTGCCAAATGCTTTGATATTTTTGCTATAAATACATGCAACAAAAGTTGGTATGTATTTTTAAATCAAAGCAATGCTTATTTTTCAAAAAATAATTTAGAATTTACACATTTTTTAAGGAATTTTCAACTAGCATTCATAAAATGAAGTACTGAAAGATTATTAGTCATGTTATCACAAAACTTATGCCAACTTTTCGTATGCATAATTTGACGTACTTGTAAATCAAATTTCATGTGTGTACATTATTTTTTGTAGGAGGAGTAGCATTTTAAAATCACTTCATAATGCTAAATTTTTTTTTCTTAAAAAATTATATGGTTAGCTTTTTATGAAATTTTGAGCAGAAAATCAGTTTTACATACACACAGGAGGCAACCAAAAAAATTTTGAAAATCATTAAATTAAAAAAAAATTTATAAATCATACCATGTTCTTTTAAGAAAAATCCTGTAATTCTTTTCTTCCCACTGTAATCCCATAAGAGTATTTTAATGTTGTTATCAAAATTAACAACTGTTCTGTTAAAGGTCAATAATTTTATAAGTTATTTGTAATTTTTCTCATCATCACAAATCTTATGGCCACTGCAATGTTATAAATTTTCACAAAAGTATCCAATCCATAAGACCACTTTTATCAAGATTAATACACATTGAACTGTACAATAACTAAAAAGAAATATTTAGAATATTATTACCTGTGAATAAAGCACCTAGATTCCAAATATGACATAGCAGATGATATTTGAGTTGCCATATGCATGAGAATGATAGCATTGATACTATCGCGAGTAGTGTTGCGTAGAAAATCGAGTAGATTTCCATGCTGCATGAACTCAGTGATGATATAAAAAGGAGGTTCTCGAGTACAAACACCTAAAATTTAATGTACATTAGTAAGATAACTACTTTTTGCTTTTAATCGGAGCTATGTATAAACACAAAAAAATTTATATCTTCACACAATCCTCCCTCCCCCCCTCCTAAAATTCATGAATAGCAAAAACCTATATTTTAAGATATACAAATTAGTAATTTACAATCAATATGAAAATAGTAATTTCAAAGCAAAATTAAAACTATTCTTACCCAAAAGTTGGACTAGATTAGGATGCTTCATTTCCTTCATAATAGAAGCTTCTTCTAAGAAATCTTTTAAAGCCATAGTATCTTCCTACAGAAATTTTAACCATATTATATATTATGAACACAATATAGCCAATTTTTTTAAAAGGAATATTTTTATGAAATCTATAAAGATAAAAAAAAAGTAATGAAAAATTATGGTCTCAAAATGGCATAAAGTTTTAAAAAATAACTACATATATATGCATATTAATGTCTACATTTATATATACAGTACAAATCTTTTTTAGAAATATTTTAATACATATTAAATTACCAAAAAAGTATTTATAAAATAATTTGATTACATGAAAAAGCTATGCATAATGTACATGTTAATATGAATTTAAAATGAAAATTTTTTAAACTTATTAGACTGTCAACATAAAAAAAAATTCTTTTCATTGGTGCATTCCAATAGTATACAAACAGAAAATTTATGCTTAAGTTTCAAAATAAAATCTTAATGTAGCTATATTTTAATCATAAAAGGCTCAAAAGCATTCAAAAATGTTCTTCATTAATCTTATTTTATCATTTTTCAATCCAAACAAAATTTAACTAAAATGTTAAAGAGATTTTTTTTTTTTTTGAGTGAAGTAAGATAAATAAGAGTTCAGTAAGATAATAAAATTATTAAAACAAAAATTATTACATAAATTAGGTATTCCACATTTCATATTATAATTTCACAATTAATTTACTAAAATAATTTTTGTAAGAATAGGGACTTATTAGAACAGCATGTATGTTGAAAACTAGTTTAGTTAATATATTATTCACAGAGTTTTTTTATTCAGTTCTGAAATTGTAGAGTGAATTTGAAACCTGAAAGTCTTTATATTTTTCAATTATTATTGTTTTATTTATTTACAGGCTTGTTTGGTTTATGAAACAAATGCAAGCAAACAGTATGGGACTTTTCTTAGCCAACAGCAAAGAAATAAATCTTTTTTTTTACTTCAGGAAATAGAACACTATGTACATTAATATCTAATTATGAATATTAAACAATCAACTATAATGACTTACCAACTATATAAAAGATTTTTTTTTAAAAAAAAAGTTTAAAATATTTAATGCTCCCTAAATCACTCACAAAAAAATGTCTTATTGAAAAGGGACATTTATTATTAATTGTGGATTCTATTTTATCTAGTAAACTAAAAGAAAATGTTTCAATACAGAAATTTAAATATTTCTCCTAATTCCGAACTACAATCAAGGACCAGGATGACTTTTGTGGAGCTGCAACCTCCACCTCCAAACTTCCACACCAGTGTCAGCAATTTGTATCTTGACATATTTAACATACATCACACCTCTAAACTGATGGATCTTCTGTGGCACCAGGACTCCAACCCGTGACTTGACAAAACCAATAAAGAGTTTGCAAACATGATCACTCAGCTAATGTATTTATTTGACCACAGAATATATTTTAGGCAGAAAAAAATAAAACCATGAATATATAGGACCAAAAAGGATTAATGTTATTTTATTCATACTATAACGAAAATTGCTCAATTTTTATAATTCTAATAATTAAATTTTACTAATATATACATTGGAATCCTTCCCATATTTAAATCAGGAGGGTTAAAAAAAGAATCATTAAATAGTGATAATATAAAAAAGTGTTATTTTTTTATTTTAAAGGCAAGAATAATTTATTCACAGTATATTTACAACTTCAAATTTTGAATTATTAAATTCCTTAAATATATTTAAAAAAATCCATACAATTATATTCATAAAAGCCAAAGAATTTAGTAAAAAAGATATACAGTTTTTTTTTTTAACAAAACTCTTAAAAGAAGAGATTACTATATAATAATAAAAATATATAACTGTATTGTAAAAAATCTTATTTTGAAGAATCAAGACCAAAATGCTTCGTTAATAAAATGAAAATCTCACAAAAAATATATTTGCTGACAAAAATTTTCCAATTATTTCTTTACAACACCTTAAGTGTTTTTACAGCAACTGTCATATTGTAACGTTTCCAAACAGCTTCATATACATCTCCGTACTGGCCACCACCTAAGCGGTGTTTCATCACAATATCTGTGCGCTCTATTTCCCATTCATCTGGTTCTGGACTAAGGGCAAAAACTGTAGGTTTGTTCCTCTTGGGGGCAGGATATAGCAGGACAGTGATGAGACCATCAGTATGGATTGAATGATGATGAACTAATTCAGCAAGAGTATTGAATGGGCATTCTGATGTTACAAAAACCTAGATGAGAAATTCATTTAAGATAACCAAGTGAAATTTCTTAAAAGAAAAAATGCACACAGAGAAGAATACTCAGCTAACTGAATAATTACAACTTTATAAAAATTGAATTAAAATTGCATGGAAAGACTACAAAAAGCATGAATACACATTTTGTTCATATAATTCCCAAAATTCATTCTTTAATCAGACAAACTTCCAGCTATTTGTACTTTTTTATTTTAAATATTGTTTTACCAGAAAACAAAGTTAATTAAACATCTTTAATGTAATTATTAAATTGAAATTGTTATAATACATAAAAAAAATCATGCACAAACAAATAAAAATTATTATTTTATTTCAAGTCTAGCATTTTAGGTTCATCTTGAAGCAATCTATACTAATTATAAAATTTACCTATTAATTTATATTTCAAATTTACTTTATGCATCTCATCACCAATTTTTTATGTTTTAAAACAAAAGAGTAATATATAGAACAAAAAATTGAACTTTTTGGTTAAGTTAAGCACAAATCTTGCCAAGTAGCCACTTTTGGCTAGAAAACTCAAAATATGCTCAAACGAGAGCTTTTTACTGTTAGCTTTAATTCCCTAATTTATTGAATTACCACTGAAAACTACATGGAAAAATATAGTAAGTGGTTGCAGTTAGTAATATTTAATCTGAGGCAAGAGCAAGATTTTTTTTATTTTGGTTTTTATTGTTTTGTGCTATGGTTAAAAAAAAACAGTATTCAAAAATATATAAATTTCTTAAATAAAGGTTAATTTTTATATCTTTTCTTTGTATCAGAAGTTAACATCTATAATTATAAAACAAAACTTTTAAAACAATATTTTTAAAAAAAGTAAAATATTTATTACTCACTTTGCCCTCTGAATCTTCATTAATTCGATAATGGTACACCCTGCCTTCATACCGGACAGATATTGATCTTTGACCAGGACTACTTTCACTTTCTCTGACTAAAAAACTGCCATTAATACCACTACTGAGCAGGTACTCGGCAGCATTGCGAGAAATTGGACCATGGTACCAGGAATGTTTTTCCAAACTGTTTACAGGAGTGATGTAATTGCTGGGCACCCAACCTACTAACCCATTCCATGACTGCGCTTCACACCATTCACCAGTTTTGTTGTAAGACAGGACTCGAACTTGTTGCCCTAGAGTTACAAAGATAATCAATTTTTTAAAAATAAATCAAATTTGTGAATGCTTCTTAACATGTACATCATAAAAAACATACATGTAATTCCATAAAGCTGTTTAAAAGCAATTGATATAAAATACACACAAAAAAAAAAACTAGTCACAATATTTTTTTTTAAATAATTTATTCGAATTGATAAAATATTGGAATGTAAGCAAAAAAATAAATATAAAACAGTTCAAAAATTTATGTCAATTAAAAATTAGTTTAAAGCTCTTTTTTTTTAAAAAAAATCTAATGAAAATATTAATTTTTCTTTTTGATATTTTATAGCCAGTAATTAAGATTATATTTTTGTATCATAAGTTCCATAAAATAATATACATAAGCAAAGAACTATGCATAATTTTAAAAGAAAATATGGAAAAAATATTTCATTAATGATAAGTTTTTTAAAACTGCATTATGTTTTCAAATGCAATGTTACATTACAATATTATTGTAATGTAGAAACATATAATTATAATTTATTTATTTTAATAGCATCAAATTATCCAGTAAAATGCCTTAGCAACAAATCTTTAATCATACTCTTTATATCAATATTTATTTTTTTTAATAGAAAATTTAAATGCAACTAAAAAACCACCCTAGTGGATAGGTAGAAAGAAAGGATTTAAGGCATTAGAAAACTTTAAATAAAATTAAATGTACATTACATATTTTGATAGTACTTTTTTATAATTTAACATGGAAGATATACTAAGAACATTTTTATTCTAAATAATTGTATCGAGTCAATTAAATTAACACATTATGTTAAACTATAATTTGAATGTTAAATCTAAACAACAATAAAAACTCCAGAGTTCTACACATTTTTTAATCAAGAATAAGAATAAAGTAGTCAAAATAATCAATTGCCTTTTTTAATCAGAAGTTGAAGCTGTTTCTGACATTATTTTTAACTGAAATTATTTCCATCTACTTAATTGGCAACTCATTAGTCTCATAATAGCATAGTTTATTATTTTATTCCTTTCATATGTTTAAAAAATTAATCTAGCAATCCTTTTTAAATTTAACATTATGTGATCTAAAGTAAAATTTCAGTTTTACCTATGTGCCCATTTGACATGGCACTGAACATAAATAGTTAATTACAGAAATGAATAATATAATGCAAATATACTTTTCCACAAGAAACCATATATATATAAAACATTATACCTTTCCTAAGCGAAAGCTGGTTTTCACCTCCAGACTGGAAATCATACAAAGCCACAAACAGCTGTGAATCATTCTCATCTTGTGATAAAAGGTTTTCCTTCGACATCCAGCGAGTTGAACCTTCTAACGGAGGTGGGAGATTACGAATGTCATCTGAGATATCGGGTATTTGAGGAAGTGGCCGACTTTGCAATAAGGCTTCTGAAATTTTAATAATAAACAATGAGTTGAATAAAATTTAGATCTAAGTCATAAAATGTTTATTTTGTAAAGGTTTTAAAAAACTTTGTCATAGATATATATTTTTTAAATAAGTAAAACTTTCTTCTAACATTCTAGTTATTTATATGTACAACGATTATAAAAAAGGAAAAGATTTTATTTTTTATAGGATGCAACCCTTTTTACTTTCTTTATTGTATAGTTTTTGAATTTTTTTTTTTTTTTAAAAAGCCTTTTTCTTTTTTTTATACCTTAAAATTATTTTTGCACCTATTTTTTTTTAAAATTAGAAATGTATTTATATGCATGTTTTTCTTTCAAATCCTTTTTAAAACATTGCTCTTATATTTTGTTTCAGTAATTAATACCAACAATTGTCTGATATGGAATGAAAGGATTAAAACACCTAAATTTGTGGTATCGTACTTATGTAATGGAAAATAAAAGGAAAAAAATTTTTACTAACATTATATATTGCAAATAACATTGAACTGAGTTATTCCTTAAGGGGAAATTATACAAATAATTATCACTTTATATAAATGCCTTTAATATAATTAAAAAGTTAAAATTACAAAAGAGAGAAATCAACCAATTAGTGAAAAAGTAGCAGTTCAAGTCTGATATTTCAAACTGCAAGATATACCTGTAGATATAACTACAAAGATTTTGAGAAACTAACTGCATTTAAAAAAGAAATACATAAAAAAATATTCACCTAAAGTACAGAAATTCCTTGTAAAAAAAATAATAATTGACCCCTACCTCTCAATTACACAAAATAATCTGCAGGTTTACTTTAAAAATAATAGATCTAAACCAGGGGTGGTCCACTCGCAGCCCAAGGTCACATGTAGCCTAACTTGAATAATTTTGCCACCTGCGAGATTCATAATAAAATGTATTATTTTGTGCAATAATTTAGTTTTCTTGCAATGTTTTGTAACAAATAAGTCCCATATTTGTTTCAATTTTATCACATTGCTTCAGTTTTTACACATGCTTAGAAGTGGGCAGCATTTCAAAAAATTTCCAATTTGAGGGATCTGGCACAAAAAGTTGAGAACTTTTGAATCAACTTACACCTGCAAACAGTTTTTGTCGAAAATGAAATTTATCAAACTTTATGGATGAAAAACTGCAACATCAAATATGGTGAGCAAACACATGCATTGAGATTGACTTGCAAAAAATAAGTGAAAGAGTTGAGAAACAAATATCTCACTAATTAAATAAATGTAACATTATTTTTAATCATAGCCTTATTATTATTACATTATCTATGTTTGTGTACATGAAAAATAATGAAAATAATAATTATATTCAATCTGTTTAAAATTTTCACTCCAATAAATGCTTTTTTGGTCAAAATCTGATATATATATATATATATATATTTAATGACTATAATGTTTATCCGAAGTAGCCTGCAAGGTCGTTTGAGTTGATCACTCCTGGTCTAAGCAAAGTATTGAAGGCAAAAGACAATTATTTAGGCATCCAATTAAACTAAGGGAATATAAATTTCAATTAAGTATTCAATTAATACATGCAAACTATATTATAAGAGTTTTTTTTTTCATTTATAAAAATATTTAAAAAAAGGTGGTAAAGGCAAGTAATGGTTACTATTTAAATTGTATACATAATTAGACAACTGAAGAAAAACCCTTCACACATTCAAAACTCTTGATTAATACGATAAGAGGATTAATTTATTTAAAATTATTTTATATTTTTCAGTTAATATATCTTCAAGGAAAACATACTTCCAGTGTGGATGCCTTTCCTTTGAGTGATGGTAGAATGACACATACTCACTTTTCAGGTTACCCAAGTCCTCAAATGTAAGATCCTAATACTTAGAAAAACACATGATTTACGATTCTACTTGAATTACTCTATTTTCTAACATTCTTTCAAAATCATAAATGTCAATGGTAAAAAGTTTTAGCTGGATCAAGTGCCTTCAATCAGAATTAACTTGTGTTAATTAAACAAGAAACAATAGATAATGGGCCTTCCTTAGAAGATATTATAAACTTTTAACTAAACATCAATAAAAAATAATTATTGCCTCAAACTAATAAAATAGTTTGAACATAGAAAAGAGGTAATTTTGCACAATATTTTGCAGTAATTAATAGGAAGATTAGTGGCTCAAAAATCAAATATTTCTAAAAGGGAAGGGGGGAATGAACTTGATTTAAAGAAGTTTCAATATTGTAAACATTGAAATTATTAAATAAGTCAATGCAACAATTTAACATTTTAATTCTGAAATACTTTTATTATTGAATCTTAATTTTCTGTTTGCATTTGTTTGAATATCAATGTTTATTATTTAACTAATTAAATGTAATTATCTGAATTTAAATTGATTTATTTCATTAAAAACGGACAAAAAAGATTAAATTTAGAACTAAACAACTATTTGTATTTTAAAACTTTTTTTTTGTTTTTATCAGGTATCCTATTGGTAAAAAAGGATGAGAACCAAACAATCAAACACAATTTGGTATGTTAATAGTTTTTAAATAAAAGTAATTAATGAAATATAATACATTTAAAAACAATTGAAGATTCAAAGAAAGTTAAAAAGAGTCAAGTTACAATTATCTACTAAAAATCAATGCATCCCTACTCTGTAATAAATATTTTAAGCAAAAAAAATAAATGAACATGGAAGTAATGAATATTATTTTAACAAATAAACGAAAATAATAAAAATTCACTTAATTTTTTTTAGTAAACAAAAGTTATCAGTAACAAAGAAAACAATGTAGTATTTACACCCAATTTGAGAACAAAATAAATTACAATGAGCTCAAAAGTAAAGTACTTATATTTAGAAGTCATACTGCTAAAGTCACATTTCTTGGGGGGGAAAGTTCTGCACGAGTTACACAAACAATTATGAATAGATTATGGGTTTCTTATAAAATAGCATTAAAAAACATCAAGATTGTATTCTTACTCTTCATAAATTAAATAATACTTTTTAAAGTTTATAATTATTATGGTGCACATTTTTTATATACGAAATGGTCTTTAAGGTGTATATGTTTACATACACAAAAACTGCATTATCCAATATACAAAACCAAATACCCAGCTTGCACCTTTATAAAGGCCACCAAAACTGCTGAAAAATAATTAATAACAATCATCATAAACATTTCATAGAATTACTAATTCACTCTAAGACAAAACAAACTTGTTTGGCAGAATGCCAGCATGAAATATACAACAGATATATTTAAAAAATTACAAGATATTCACAAAAACAGAAAAAAATATCATTTATTCGGTTTTCTGAATAACTAGGATAAGACAAAATTAAGGAACAAAATACATGAAAATGTAATTAATAATTCAATAATTATATTGTTATTTTTTTCTATTTTAAAGAGAAAACTTTAAAGCAAAACTTTTGCTTTTTCCAATTCTGATTGGACTATTTTTATCCTTCTGCAGTTAATAAAATAAAGATAAAAACAATACCTATTTTACAATGGCCTTAATTATTAAATTTGTAAACAATAATAAAAAATTATTGCTAAGTAAAACATAAGTAAACCTTACATTTCCATAAAAACTATGCATTCTGGCTTTGATAAAAAGTACCGTTTTTAGATGAAGTAACAAAAGTCAAGGTAAATTTTCGATTCATAAGTTCCCATTGAAGTTATAGAGGTGCCAACAAACAGAATTTCATAAAAATTTATAGGCATCTAATTTGACTTGTATTGAAAGATTTGTATGAAATATGAACTTTGAATAACACTATGCAATCAAGAAAATTCAAATTGAGATCTTTAAAAAATAAAAAACACTACATAAAAAGTTTTTGAGTACGTTTAGCCATGGCCGAACTCATGATTTAAAATCGTCATATATATTTTTCTCATTTACCATTATGTTCTGTAAATACATTTCCAGCTGCCAAAGACGATCTTGAATCTTTGGAAGACGCTTTGCTTCTTTGATAATGTTTGGCCGGTTTACCTCGAGTGCTACTGACAGAAGATCCGCTTCCACAACGGGTCTCCTTGCCTTGCTGTGCACCCATACCACGGCTCTTGCGTCTTCCCGTTGGGCCAGCACCACCCCAAATAGTTTAAAAGAGTTTATTTCTCTCAATCTGCCATTGCGCTGATATTTTTCAAGAATATAAAATCATAAATAAAAACTATTTTATGGAGATACGAGTCCCTGCTTCCAGAACTCTAATGTTTTCTTTAGTTTTCTTCTCTGCAGGTACGATTGCAGTTAGGACTGTTCAATTTTTATATGCGGGTGGAGCGAAGCTGTTCGAAATTAAAGGGTAAGGAAGGGAATAGTCAACAGCATGTTAAAAAAATTTACTCTCACAAATAAAATAAATTATAAAGGATGTAATAGCAACTATGATTATGAAATAACGTAAACATTATGAAACATTATTACTCTAGACTCCATCGAAAATTCTGATACAAGGGATATTTTTAAGACTAATCTTTATTATTATTATTATTTTTTTTTTTTTGCGTTAATATAGTAACAGTAATATAACAGTCAAATGGGAACTACAACATTGATGCAAAAACGAAGGGAGAGGGGGTATTTTATTGTTTTGAAAAGACCATCAAACTAATGCATTTCTTTCTAGATATTTTTAAGTATTATAGAGCAAACAGTTTCTAAGGATATGAAAATGTTTGATATGATTAAAATTAAAGTATTTTTTATTTAATTAAAAATTATAATCATGGAGAAATGTAAAATGTAGCGTAAATGAAGAAAATGGCCAACATGCATATTTGTGAAAAATAAAATCAAAGCGAAATTTTTACTGCAACAATGGTTTGTGTCCAATTCTCAATCTAGAATACAAAAGCTGTACAATAAACCATGTTGCATAAAAAAGTACAATAATGACAATATAAGTTTCCAATTATAAAAATAAAGTACAAAAAGGCTCGAAAAAATTGTATATATAAAAACAATCGTAAAAATTATTTTTTAAAGGAAAAATTAAGTGCAGTTTTACACTTATTTTAAACTTAGGTTTCGAACTGTACCAAACAGTTCTGAAAAAAACTAAGTGTAAGGTCAAATTTTTTAATGTTTGTTGGAGCATAAAACACAAACATTAAAAGCAATTGTAAACGGATTTAAAAAGTAAAGTCAGACACGACATATTTCATTCCTTTTTTATGTTTAAAATAAAGATCAAAACAAGGAAAATCTTTTACATTATTTTTATTACATTTCTAAATTTAAAATAACAGTTCGGGTAAATTACTGTTAAAGTTCATAGATAGATTTATTCTCATCGATATTAATATTTAGAAAGATTATTCCTTTCCTGTGTGAAAATAATTTATATTGCTGTTATAGCGTTTAATTTTATCCAAAAGCTGTACTTAGTAAAAAGATATACGTGCAGAAATTTTTTAAATAAATGCAAAAAATTCCAATCGTAAGGAAAATGGATGTATGGGAGGATTTGCTTCTTCGTCATTTCTATCTCAAAACTCTTGTTTTATAGATATTATTTATAAATACATTAATAATATCTATAATACAAGAAACTAATACACATGTCGATTCATATATCTATCAAAAATTAAAAACCGGATATATGCGTAATCCAAATATCTTTTTGTTACTTCATTTTATTTGCGATGTGTTTGATCTTTTCTTAAATACATATATAAGGTTTGTAAATTCAAAATCGAATGTGAACTGAATATTACAATAACTTAACAATGTTCTTTGAGGTTGTGTAAATTAATAATACTTTTCTGAAACTCTTGAATAAAAATATCGTACATGAAAACTGTACATATTTTTTAGTTTACTTTTTGTTTTAAAATGAAATTTTTAAGAAGTATTCAAAAAATAATACATACAAATATTTCTGACGCTAGAGATTTATTAAAAGATGCTATAAATATGATGTTATATCACTAATTGCATAATGTAAGCAGTTTCTCATTTTAACTCCATAAAATATCTGAGTCAAGAAAAGTTCTTTGATTTCTTATTCTTAAAGTTTGAAGAAGTTTATAAGTTTGTACAAACGTGTAAATGAAAGACTCAAGAAAATCTGAGAAAGTAGAGATATTAAGGAAATTAGAAATGAGAAATTCATTTCTCAATTCAGAAGAAAAAGTAAAATGTTTTAAAACTAATCTAACTTCAGATTTCCTATTTATATTATGGAAGAAAACACTAGTAGGTAAAAATACCAGCAAACGAGTAGAAGACGTTAGGTTCAAGTTATGTGAAAGAAAATATACCTTATATATAAAAAATTCCTGTTTTTTTTAAAAATAAATTACATGAAATATGTACTTAAACTTCTATTTCGTATATTAAATGTGTTTCTAAAAGCTATCTGTAAAAAGAACTCAATAAAAAAAAACACTTTATTCCTCTCTGACTGTTTTCTATTATCCGCAAAGTTAAGGCCAAAGAAAAAATTTCTGTATTTACGTATTAGCGTCACTGCATCAAAATTTACGCCACGCGAATCGCGCCATGAAATCAAAAGTACAAAGAACTTAACGTGTTTTATTTGTAAGAAAATGATTCTCATAACTCTATTTTAACTACGGTGACGCTAATACGTAAGTACCGAAATTTCATTGCTGAAAATGAAAATTATAAACAGATTCAAAAAAATGCTCTGTAATTGTATTTTTCTGCTACATGGACATCGAATTCAAATTCACCAGAACTACTTTCTTTCGGCAATTTATGTGTCGGCAATTTCTTTTATTATTTTTTATACTGTACATTTGCCTTTATATTTTTTTCCTTATACGTAAAATCAGTAAGGACATCTTTCTTTTAGTTGAAGAAATCATATGCAAATTGCAAACGATTATGGTAGTTTGCTAATGTGTAGTTGTAAAGTATCATGCTTAATTTAGAGTTCCTAACTTAAATAAAATAAATTTTGCCAGTTTTAGTATTGTTGTTCAACTGACTAATATTTGTAATTCTTGAATGTAATTGAAACTAATAATAATGTATATTGTAATTCCTGTTGCCACTCCTAATAATTTCAACATTTCCAGTTTGAAAATATTTAATATTTGTTTTGCGTTTATTTATTCACTTTTGAATCTGGCAACAGAATTTAAGTTAAATAAGTTTTTGGAATATTCTAAGTATTTTACGTTTTATGTAAGAAAAGAACTGTATAATATTTTATCTTTACGGAGCATGTGCTCTCAAATAATTAGTCGTTTCATGTAAATAATTCCATTAATTCAAAACTGTAAGTAGCCTCATTTATCCTGCGTGCCGAAGAAAAATAAAAGAATATTGAAATCGAAGAATAATAGTTTTCTCGAGTCACAATATTCCAAAGAATGTATAGTTTGTGAACAACCTTGATGAACTTTCCCCCTGAGAGACAAACCGATCTTCTCTGTAATTTGGTTCCGTCATCTTCCTGTGATTGTTGTATTGGTGGCAAAGAAAATGTAGAACATGTGCTCATTCTGTGTGTGTGTTCCAAGTTTGTCAGTAAAAGAAATACCCTAAGACTGGCTCTCAAGGGCATTCATATAAATTGACCTCCAGATTTTCCCCAACTTATTTCCCACAAGAAGTGCTTTTAAAAATTTCTGTAGACTCATTGTAAATTTTTGAAATTCCTGATGACTTTAAAATTTTATTTTTTCCCCTTAGGTAATGTGATTAATACCACTTCTGTTTAATACTTCTGTAACCTCTCTCTAGAAACTGTCCAAATCAATTCGAAACAATTAAAAATTAACGAGAGACAGGAAATCAGTTTATTATATATCGAGTATTGGAATTATACGAAAAACACACACACATATACTTCTCAATAAATTGGAATTCTCTAATATTTCCGTAGACGTGGAAAGATTAAAATTTCTTAAATAAATTAATTGCTTTTCTACAAAATCTAGCTAGGGTAACATATTAGTTGAAAGTTGCTTCTTGAAAGTAAAATATTAGTGGAAACCACAACTTTCTGCTTTACTTTTCACAAAGATTGCAAGCTCGCTGAAATCAAAACTATGATAAGCAATCAATTGGAAGAGGAGGAAATTTTTCCCTTATATTGTTTGAATCTCTTGTGGTAAAATGCGTTGAAAAATTCAGATAAGTTGAAAATATTCAATAATTAAATTACATTCCTTTTTCTCCGATTAACAGTTAACTCGCATTTTTTTTAACAATAATTGATAGAGCATCACTTGATGTTATTCATATCTTTTTAATAAATGTTTGCGAAATCAAGTTATTCGGCTGGTAAAAGGATGTGAACCTGTTTGTTGAAACTTTAAGTGTAGAGTCGCTGCAGTCGATTGGCTTTGTCTAATTTATGGTTTCACGTTCAGTGTAAAATTTATGCTGTTCCTGTGATCCACACCAAGGGTCTTCATACTTTGTCGACTCATGAGAACCCTTAAAAATATCAGGTGAATTTGGAAAACCTTATCCCACCCTTAGAACAATATATCTTAAAAATATTCGAATTAGATCAAGGTGTAATATGTATTTTTTGTAAATGCAGTCAAAGAAAGTTACTGTATTTTTTGATAAAGAGTTTTAACTTAAAATTAATATAATTTTCTAATTAATAGCATTAATTCGTACTCCAGGTGTCGCTTTCCATTGAATTATATTGACTGACTGAGACGTATATATACATGTGTGTAGGAAGGGGGGGGGTGTAGCTACCCCCGGAACCGCCGTATCAATAATACGGAGCCCCAATATGTGTAACTATAGCCCCACTTACAGGGTTCTTATATCTAAAAAAGGGTCTCGAAAGAACTTTGATACATGGCCCACTCAAAACTAGCTACGCCAGTGCTGTGTGGGTATTTGCTTGCACTTTTTTTTTGTTGCAAATCTGTCAGTCTAGGTTTCATGAAGTTTTCAGCAGTCACATTTCATATTATGCATTTAATTTTATTCTTTGTTTTGTTTCTGTTGCCAACTACAATGAGGAAAAATTTTCACTTAAAATCGTTGTTCCAAATGCAATTAAAATGTTTATAAGGGAGTGAGAATCTACTGCGAATTTTGCCTGAATTTGCAACTAAAATGTTAGCATAATTTTAGATCTTAATGTCGGATATATAAATAAATTGTTTCCTCTCCTCTTCACCGATAACCTTTTGATTTATCACAGTACTCCAGATGATTTTTTGTTCGGCCATGATAAGTTACCTTTTCTAGAAAATATCCCTTAATAGTTTTTTTTTATTGAAAAAATTGCGATTCATTATGTAAGTTTCAACACGGTCCTTTATAAATTCTGCTAAATTTCATTTAATTCATTAGACAAAATTGGTTATATAAAAATAGTTTTTTGTTTCAAAACATTGCACGTCATTCTGTTTGAGTTTTGATGACCCCAATTTCAGTTTTCAAACCAATGCATTCATTTTTTCTTTATTTTTTATATGTACATTCAGTTCTTGGATGGATATAATAACTTCATTTAGAGTATCAAATATATCTGCTAAGTAAGATAAATCTTTCTAACCATATTCAGCCTATTTATCAGTGACTTTTAGAATCTAAATCTCAATTACTTAATCCTTGACTTCCAAAATTACAGAATATTCTTTAAAACCAGTTCATCTGAGTAGT
The DNA here is from genome assembly GCA_019973975.1 of Trichonephila clavata. Taxonomy (NCBI): domain Eukaryota; kingdom Metazoa; phylum Arthropoda; class Arachnida; order Araneae; family Nephilidae; genus Trichonephila; species Trichonephila clavata. The sequence goes on from BMAO01010178.1 coordinate 73,661, forward strand.
GGTCCAATAGTTCCAGGTAAAATTAAAGAGGAAAACTATTGATTGAAATTTATGGAAATTTTTAAAGCTCAAATATAGATTCTTCACGTCCGTATGAACTAAAAATTTCTCTCTCGTCGAATTAGCTTTGTCGGATGGATAATTCTTTGTTGTTGTTATAAATTATGTTTTCCTCTCTCAAGCGCTTTATGAGAAAGTAGTAAGCAGCTCAGCTAGGGAAAACTACTAAATTAGTTTACCACTATTGTAATAAAAATAATTAGTTTACGAAATACATTTGTTGTTTCCTTTCTCTAACTCTCTCGCTGCGTAGTTATTAACACGCATTTATTAACTTCACCAGTATGTAACGGAATCTTTGAACTCGATGTTTACATACTTTAAAAGGTCAGATTAATTGAAAATTTGACACACTCGTCAAGGACAGATGAAAATACAATAATTTAATAATTTTGTTCCATTATCCTGATCTGGATCATCATGATTAGTGATTTCCCATTTCCAGATTTGGCGACTAAAAGATTAAGTTACAACCCTAAAGTGAAAACATTCATGGTTAATACAAATACAACAAACAAAAAAGATTAATTTATCAATGAATAAATGATAGTTTTATAAACTAAAAAACACGCTTTATAGTGAATCGAACTAAAAAGTAAAAATAATTCTTAATATAAGAATAACATGATTAACGAGAAAATTAATGTCTTTGTGGTAAAAGCGTGGGATGTTCGATATCCATTGTCATAATTTCCTATTAGTCCTATTCCGAAATGCAGAGTTAGTGTAAAAATGTATTACAAAGTGCCCCACGCTTTTATCACAATGACATTCAAGTTCTCGTTAATCATGTTATTCTTATATTAAGAATTATTTTTTTACTTTTTAGTTCGATTTACTATAAAAGCGTGTTTTTTAGTTTTTTAAACTATAGTTTATTTTATCAAAGTAGGTTCAAAAATTGTGTATTTTTTATTATGTATTTCGAATCTACATATTAAATCTACATTTTAGAGCTAAAATATAAAAAAAAATTTGTAAAAGAGTTTTTATTTTAGTAGAATTAGATCATAAAAATATATAATATATGAACGTAACATTAAAACATTAATGAAAACAAAATTACGCCAAACGATACTTTAAGCATCAACTGAATGCAAAGTTATGTTTTTTACACTCAAGAGCCAAAACATTATGACCACCTGTCAATAACGAGTTGGCCCACTTTTGGCGCGCAACACAGCTTCAACCCGCCTTGGCATGGATGCTACAAGTCCTTGGTAGATAGCCAGAGACAGATTGTACCAGATGTTTAAGCAACGGTCACGCAAATCCAAAATATTGCGAATTGGTGGTCTTTGAACTCTGAGCTGCCGTCCCATGTGTTTCTATGGATTGAGATCCTGTGAGTTAAGCGGCAAGGACATTAACTGGAATTCAGCATCATGTTCCTGGAACCACTCCAACACAATTTTAGCCTTGTGCACGGGGCGTTGTCCTGTTGGAACATTCCATTTCCAGCTGGAAAAACAGAGGACATGTAAGGGTGCAACTTGTCTGTAATGATATTCAGATACCCTGTATCATTCATGGTCTGCTCTACCACAACCACGGGTCCCAGAGACGCCCAAGAGAACGTCCCTCAAAGCATAATACCGCCACAACCGGCCTGCGTATGATCTTCTGTACATTGAGGGATCAACTGTTCGCCTGGAAGACGGCGTATCCTGACACCGCCATCGGCGTGATGAATGACAAACCGTGATTCATCTGACCAGGCAATCCATGGACCAGTCGCGATTTTCCCGGGCCCAGCGCAGTTGGAGATGACGCTTCGTAAGCAAAGACACACGATTGGGACATTTGCTGCGAGCCCCATATCCAACAGTGTCCAGTGAACAGTGTGCTCCGATGCTATTCTACTTGGCCCTGCATTGGTTGGGCTGTCAGCTGAGCCACTGTCTGGCTTCTGTTTTGCTTCACCATTCGAGACAGTCTCCGACGACCTTTTTCTTTGATAGCGTGTGGACGTCCAACACCATATTGTCTACTGCTGGTTTCACCGTCATTCATCCACTTTGCAAAAGTACTAACAACTGTAGATAGCGAACAACCCACGAGTCGTGCAGTTTCGAAAATACTTGTTCCGAGCCTTCGAGCCAATACAATCTGCCCTCTATCAAAGTCGCTTAGATCCGCAGCCTTTCCCATCGCACACAAAAGTAAGTGAAAGAATGATTCTTCCGACTCTCCAGCAGCAGTTAAATACCACTTCCACCTGATCACGTGCCTTTACGTCATCCAGGCGAGTTCATTGCAAAACGTAGGGGTGGTCATAATGTTTTGGCTCTTGAGTGTAATTTCTAAAAAAACTCTTAAATACATTGATATTTGATGAATTCATTTAAAAATATGAGGATCAAATTTCGAAAATTTGGCGTTTGATTACCTTTATGGCACTCATTTTTCTTTTTATTTACTTTTTTTAATGAACTTTAAAAATAAAATAAAATTGTTTGTATTAATTATATTTAAATGTAGTTTATAAAGCACGAAATGTTACTTTTTTACTTGAAGCTAACTTCGGAAATTCAGCTACAGGGTTTTTCTTATAAAGTTTTGAGGTCCCGACCAATTTTGTGGTTCCAGCCTAGGAGCCACTATATAAGTAAAATTTCAAGAATATTTTGTCTAAAAATATTTCCCCTTTTTGGGATTCAGTTTTTAAACTTATTTTTCTCTCTCGATGCTGAGCATATATGTACGGATTCTTCTTGGATGTATTCTACCTGGTATTAAATTTACATAGAGTTTCTATGTAAATTTATCCAGTTCAAAAATTTAATAATAAAGTTTTTCTGTCAAATCATTCGAAATAGTCAAAATGAAATTGTTTTAATTTGTATTAAGAAATATATAAGCTAACTTTTAAAAATGAAAGAAAAAAAACACACTTTTAAAATTTTATTCCAGACATTACTTAAACATAATATTTATTATAAATAAGAAAATTAATATATTTAACTGGCGAATTATCATTTGAAAATAATTTAAAATATTAAAAAAAAATTGAAAATTTTACAAGATACTAACATTAAAATCTTTTTATCAAACGTGGTTACTACAGCGAATCCGTACACTTTACTCACGGAAAGATAATAGGAATATACTTTTCGGAATTAATGAGCATAAAATAATTCAATAATTCATACGCAATCCAAAACGGTATCAGAAGACAGGGTAAATCTATGGTGATATAATAAAATCGTCAGCTCCATAATTGGAAACGATAATTGAAGACAAGTTATAGCTACATCGATACATTAAAAACGTCAGCTTCTTATGGGAAGACGGTGACCAGAAACAGGGTAAATTTATGCGTCAGCTTCCTATGTGGAAACAGTGCCTGAAGACAGGGTAAGGCTGTGCGTCAGATTTCCTAAGTGAAAACGGTGTATGAAGACAGGGTGAGGATACGCGTCAGCTTCCTTAGTAAAAACGGTGTATGAAGACAGGGTGAGGATACGCGTCAGCTTCCTAAGTGAAAAAGGTATATGAAAACAGGGTGAAGGTAAGTTAATATAAAAAATCATCAGTTTCCTAAACGAATACGATATCATAAGACAAGTTAACTCTAACAGGACACAATAAAAACGGAGCCTCCTAATCGGAGATGGTTTTCAAAGACTTGATAAAGCTTTTAAATATATTTAAAACTTAAAAATTCTAAGTTGGGATGGTGATTAAAAACAGGGGGAAAGAAAGTTTTAATGATAAAATCGGCATGCAATCGTACAGTATTAGTGAGTTGGCATTTGTTTTTTAGTTATTTCTAGACAATTTATAATGCATCCGTAAGGGTATCTTCTATGGTTTCATCAAAGTATTTGTAAAAGTAAAAGACGGTGAGTTATTGAAGGCTGTAAGATGTTAATATTCCTAATCTGAATGAATAGATTTTCTTTATGCCTAATAATGATATATACTAGCTATTCTCAAAATT
>BMAO01010179.1:0-37509 GCA_019973975.1 Trichonephila clavata
TCGTTCAAATTCTGAAGGAATTGCAGAACCTAATTCAATAGTACCTGTAATCAACATTGAATAAATTATTACAGAAACTATAAGTTCAATTTTATGGAAGGTAGGTATCGAGGAACTTTTCGAAACTAGTCCAGCAAGGCAAACGAATAAATTTAAAATGTGTGACATAATAAGGAAAAGGATAGTTACTGAAAAACACTTTTGGAATAGGTAAATTATAATCCATATATTTTTGTATTCTACCAATTGACTGTATATAGAATTTCTACGCATTATTTTAGTTAAAGGTTTCAGATCTATGGTGATTTTCGATAGAAGCACTTTACACTGACAACATATATCACAAAATAAATAGTTTACTAACATGGGAAAAGTGATTTGAATCAAACTAGTCGAGTATATATTTATCATAAATTCACAAATATCATTTGGTGTAATTTTATCCAGTGGAAGAACCGTTATGTAATTTCTACACACGAAATGAACCCTACATCCATCAGAAAAATAAATGTAAAATATTGCTTTCACACTTGGTAAAACGAAAGAAAGTATTGCAAGCAAATTTAAAATCACAGATTTTCGAGGAAAATAAGTATCTTTTCTCTTACATAAGTGGATCAATTTTCGAAGTTTTTTCAGTTTCTTCCTTCTGAGATATAAAGCAAACCACATGGCAATTTGAAACGAATAACTGATGAGTTTTGGCAGAATATATTTAAAAACGTGAATGTTGTAATTTTGTAACAAATGCAAGCAATTCCAAAAATAAGAAATAAATAATAATGATGGGAATATCCAAGTGGACATTTTGCATTTTTCCTTACCATCGCCTATCCCAATAAGAGAAAAAATGAGCCAAGATAACTTATGGTCTCTACTTTCTTCAAAAAGCATATTATTAATGTAATTTTGCGCTGTTTTCGTGGACATTTTCTCTATCTTATTTCAAATATTCATCTATTGTCATAGATTATGAGTAATAATACATAAATATTTAGAGTCAAGCAAATAAAGTGCTTAGAAAAATTTCACTGCAAACTGTTCCAGTTTATCCTTGCTTCTATTGAAATTTATTATATTTTAGAAGAAAACTAAACGAAATGGGGTAATACCACAAAAATATAATCAATGCAAGTAGGCTTTACAACTGCTCTAAAGATTTATGTGAAAGCTACGCTTTTATTTTCTTTTTCCATTGAATGAACAAATTATTAGCAAATGCAGATTGTATATTCAATAATCATGATTTTTTATGTGATACTCGATTCAATTATAATATATTCCTCCAAAGAATACACTTTTAGGAATCGATAAGTATGTTATAATGGTTACAAATCTGAAAGTATGGGCCATTGTCGTAATGTATATTTCATTGTAATGATAAAATCAATGGCATGATCGAAAACACATAATTAAATTAAGTGATTTTTTGTGTTGAATGTATAATTCAGTGTTGTACACAAGAAAGAGCCCCACCCCCTGCAAAAAATTTTTAATTTCTATCATACCCTCGGCGCTTTCGTCTACTAGTTTATTTGTTTTTTAGAATGTAATTCCCCTTCCCCATAAAAGTGATAGTGTACTCCAAGGGGGTCAAACTCAAAGTCTGACTATGGACAAATAAACAAAGTTTAACTTAAAAAGTGGGTTGCAAATAAAATCAAAATTCATAGAAACGTAGATTTATTTTGAACAATTCGTTATAATAAATATATAAAGTAATAATAAAAATTTAATATGTACATCCTGGCACTTGACATATCTTCACTACTACTATCTTCCCTATTTCGTGAAAAATTTTGATATTTTATTGTATATTATTGTGTGCCAATATATTGACCGGGAAGAAAATGCTCAATATGGGCCACGAGTTTAACAACCCTGGTGCAGCTAATGGGTATAACTCATTTGTATTATATAAATATATTAGTGTCAGTAAAGTGTTTCGAAACCTTTAAGCATGTTGAATCATTGAAGCGGTTGCTTCTGTTTTAAATATATAAGTGTAATTTATTATACAATTAGTTATAATTTACGGCATATTGCACGTAAACGGCATTAAATAATTTCTAGGAGCTTTAATCACCATTTTAAGTGTTATTTAAAAAATTTCGCTAGAAAAGGCCTTGATCGTTTTAAAAATCATTTTTACAAAGGGTACGTCTAATTAAATGAAATATTAGATATTGATGATATTGATTGTATCGAACTAGAGAGTAAGATATAATATTGAATACCATGCTTATAATGATATGAAGGACAGAAATTGTCAAAAATAATCTGTTTTCAAGCGAAATTTTAGGAAAACTACGTTTTATTCAATTATTTATCAAAAATTTAACAAAACACAGTTTTAGAAAGAAATAATAAGGATTGGTCTTTTTTTATATACAAAACAAAATGATTACTCTAAAAACTATTTCAGATGTTTTGAAAGTAAGAAATTATTCACTTATATATATATATATATATATTTCCTGTTGTGTTCTATATTTTATATAAATTTCTTCCATATATATATATATATATATATATAACGACGACGGATTTAGTAAAGGATGACGAATTTGGGCGAAGATTTTCGTAGCGGGGCCGGTGTTGGTATTTCTTTATAAGATTACCATTCTTGACGATTGATGTTGCATTTTCATTTTTATGGAGGAGGCAGTCTTTGGAAAAGCTATTCTTCTTTATTAAACACTGAACATGTAGACGTAGACACACATATGGACGTAATCACAAATAAACATACACAACAAAATTACACAAACACTAGCTGCAGCTGACTACATGATGAGGACAGACAAAAAAGAAGAGAGCGCGTAACCGTCTGCTCCGAGTTTTTAACTGGCGGTGAAGGTCGTATGTCTTTTTTGTTACAGGAGTCGTCATTGGATGCAAATGCGCGCGAGTAATTAGATTAAGATTAAGATTATAACGGTCTTGTGCCAAAGAATTAGGAAATAATTAAACGGGGTAAATGTAAAGAGTTAGTAGAAGTCATTACATATATATATATATATGATGTCAGTGTATCTGTGGGCGTCTGGACTGAAAATCAGTCCTCAATCCCATATCATGATATTCTAAGATGTTGGAACAACGTTCGTGGGGGTTTTTTATTCTGCGGAGAGGTTTGCTGGCTATTGGTTGGTTGGAGGCGATCTCGAGGCGTGGCTATGAGTGGCGTCTTGACTTGGAATTTTTGGAACTTTCCCTGGGAAAGCTGTAGTTGACTGAGAGCTTAGACACTGCTCTCTGATTGGTCGAGGATGGGTGAGGATAGAGACTCATATTGGCTGACCACAAGGGGTGTGAAAAATGGATTGAAAAAATAGCTTGTCCAGAGAGGTAAAGTAGAGGAATTAAAAATAAGAATTTTAATAAAAGTTAAATTTTGCAAAATTACCGGGTGCAATAATTAAAAAATTATTGCAAGAGAAAAAAGTTTAAGGCGGGTTGTAGGAGTCCAGAAGGATTCTCCTTGACCTTTTGGTATTATTATTTGCATTATATGGAGTTAGGTTAGACATATTAATATTGTTGGTATCAAAGAGAGAGTTAAAAAAGTGAATGGCTATTTTTTGAAAATGAGTTTAAAGCTATTAATTTTAAGTGCGTTATTTATGTCATCATTTCTCATATACCGGGTAGCTTTAACAATCATGCAAATATATGAATTTTGTACCACATTTAAAATATTGAGATTAGTATTTGCGGCATAGCCCCAAACTGGACAAGCGTAAGCAGTAATGGGACGCATAACGACTGTATAGAGAAGCACTTTGTTGTCTATACTTAAATGTGAGTTCCGAGAGATTAGGTGGGAAAGTTTAAACATAATTTTACGGAACTTATCGCGAACGTAGAAAATATGTTGTTTCCAAGTTAGGTGTGAGTCGAAAATAATACCGAGATATTTGGTTTCCTGAGACCAGGGGATTTGTTTGTTGTACATGATGAGAGGTGGTGGAACGGTTCGCTTTTTAGTGAAGATAACTGCGCATGATTTCTCTACGTTAATGTTTATTTTCCATCTGTCGTAAAAAGTTTCTAGTAGTTTTAAGTGTTTGTTTAGTGCAAGGTTATGGTTTTTAAGTTTCTGTAAGTAGCAGAAATGGCCGTATCATCCGCATACATGTTAATATTGGTTAGTGAGTAATTAGGGATGTCATTAATATATAGATTAAATAGCAGAGGTCCTAGGAGGGACTCTTGAGGGCACCCTGCGGAAATATTGTGTGAGTTAGAGAGGGATTCGTTGACTCTGATCATGAAAGAACGGTTGATAAGGTAGGAGTGGATTAGGTGAGTTAAAGGAGAGGGAAATTCGTAAGTAATTAGTTTGAAAGTGAGTCCATTGATCCAAACACGGTCGAAGGCTTTCTGGATATCCAGAAAGACAGCTCCCGTGCTCTTCTTCTGGAAACCATCCGAAATATTTTCTGTTAATCTGAGAAGTGGGTGTAAGGTAGAAAGTTTATTAGTAAAGCCATACTGATTAGGGTTAATAAAGTTTTTCTCGTTAATGAAGTCTTTTAGTTTGGTTAGTATAACAGATTCAGTTAGCTTACTTAAAGTTGATAAGGAGGGAGATTGGTCTATAATATTCTGCGAGGTTTCTGTTTTTACCGGGCTTATTAATGGGGAAAATGATAGCTTCCTTCCAATTAATTACTTGGAAGTGATGAAATTTTAAAATTTTGTTAATAAGGATAGTAAGGATAAGAATTAGTTTTAAAGGAAAGTTTTTAAGCATATTATTGGTTATACCATCTTTACCTGTCGCTTTTTTCTTATTTGTCTTTTTAATAAAAGTAATTATTTCATCAGGTAAAGTGGGTTCAATTTGAGTAGTGGTGGGAGTGAAGAGAAAGTTATTAACAACAGAATTAATAATTTGTTCATCATGGTTAAAGTTATCATTGTTACGGGGATTCTCAACAAAGTTATTTTTAATTGTGTTAGCAAGAAGATTAGCTTTCTGCGGATCAGTGACGGCCATACCGGTTGCACAGTTGAGAGTAGGAATGTTTGAGCGTTTGTTTTTTAGAAAGCGCTGTGCCTCCCATAGGCTGTTATCCGTTGTATTTAAAGTTTCGAGTTTAGTGTTCCATGAGTTATTGCTATATTTTTTGAGTTCCTTTTTTAAATTAGCTTGTGCTCTGTTGAATAAATATTTGAAAAAAAGGGTTCAAAGTTTGGTGATATCGTTTACGGAGGTAGTTTTTGTGTTTGATGAGCTGGTTGATGTGTTGTGGGGTGTAGTTGCGATGAGCGTTTTCTATTGGACGGGAGGCGTGTCTATGTGTTTCTACGACCGCCTCGGTGAACTCTGAAATCTTATTTTCGAGATCGTTAGTATTATTTATGTCATTAGGATAGAAATTTAGAAGAGAGATATTTTTATTTAGATTATTTTTGAATTCTTTCCAGTTAGTTGAGATCGTTCTCGGATTGGAAGGTCCCATATTAAGTTTAAGATCGAATTTAAGAAAGACTGGATTATGGTCAGAATAGAGGTCATTAATAGAGGTAATAGTATAATAGTATAAGATGTCCTGTTTGTGAAGAGGAACCCTCCAACAGAAGAATGGATCCAGTGCAGTAAATGCTAAGAGTGTTGGCATGAGGAATGTTCCAATTATAAAAATGGCATTTTTATTTGTGACTATTGTTAGGTACACAACTAAACACTTCAACATTACGTTACAATGCATTTCGCTTAGTTTGATACTTTGTAAGATGAAAAAACACAGTTATATCATTTGTTAAACCATGTAACACATTCAAAAGATAAAATATGCTCAACCTTTTTCAGTGTCCCCATCTTGCCCCAGTACTGGGGCAAGATGACGATTTGTTAAGGTTATGAAAAAATAAAATTATCCTCTATTTCTTTTATTAGAAAAATTAAATGGTAATATATTTTAATACTACAAAGGACTACTCTAAAAGTTCATGTATAATTGATTTTACTACCCTTAAAAATAAATTAACAAACAACAAAAAATTGTTAACGTCGTCATCTTGCCCCGGTCTCCCCTACAATTTTGTTGTCGGGATGTGTGAGTTAACCTTGAGAGTGCTCCTACAATCAAAGAAAATTGCTAGCGCCAGACCATAATTGTAGGTGAAGGTCCAGTGTATCTAGGTGGCAGAAAGATTGTTTGCAGGTGTTGACCTGGCCTTCTAATCAATATACAGCTATCACTGCAGAGGCGTAACGTACATCCCTCAATCCCCGCATCGTGTGTGTGAGGGGGGTCAGGATTCTAGGGCCCCAAAGCCTGACTGACATCAACTATAGCTTGGGGTCCCAAGACCTGACCTTACATGGGGCCCTTAATTTTCTCGGTTACGTCATTGCATCACTGGCACCAAGATAGAAACAGCTTTGATCGGAGAACACAACACAATACCACTCCACTCCTCAATGATCTCTAGAGTGACATCACTGAAATCACAGATGTCAAGATTTAGAGCTAATGGTCTGAACTCTACAGGGTGTCTGGCTGGGAGTTATTTCTCGAATGATTGATTTGTTACAATTCACTGTAACACTCTGGTGCTTGAAAAAAACTGTAATTTCTGCTGTAGATGCACTACTTTCCCCAGCCATGTGGTAAATACTGCGGTCTTCTCTGTCAGTGGTGACTCGTGCATGATTGACCCATAGTTTTCTTCAGGTAATGCCTTCCCGGAACCACTGCGACCAAAAATCATGCACAGTGGATACATTCCTTCCAGTTCTTTCTGTAATATCATGGAAAGAAAATCCACCTTTTTTTTAGCTCTATTATACTAACTCGTTCAAACTCAGAGAGCTGTTGATAATGGCTTCTTCATCGTCTTAAAGTCATTTTGTACTAACATCAACTCGCAATATCAAATCTCAACGATAGATAACATTTACGAACTTTTTAGTGCGTATTTAAAGTACATTTGATTCACATCTTCCACGTGGCGCAACTAGCGCCACACTTATGCGCCTAACAGGAAATTGATCACTGGCGTAGCTAGTTCTGAGTGGGCCCTGTATCAAAATTCTCTTTCGGGACCCTTTTTTCAATATAAGAGCCCAGTTAGTAGGACTGTAGTTACACATGTTGGGGCCCCCGTAGCTTGAGGACTACGCATCATTTATGTGGCAGTAGCTACGCCCCTGAATTTGAATCAAAGTCATCTTTCAAATGTAGAAACCCATCTACCAAATTTCGTCGAGATAGCCCAAATCCTTCTTTGTGATAGGACTTTTATTTCCAGTGTATTTTACTAATGAAATAAAATGAAGTTACGTGATAAAGATATTTGTAGTTTAAAGCAAACTATTTCAAGTTAAAATTAGGCTTTAATAGCAAGATAAAGATTAATAAAAGCGGTTTTGCCTCAAATCCGGGATACGAATGAGGAAAAAAACCCATCAACTCTGGAGGCTGCTTCTCTTTTGAAACAGATGGAAAAATATGAAACTTCCCTAATGACCATTGTTGGCGCCAGTTGGCGAGAATTCCTTGTATAGATTTCGCTCCGAGCCAACTGTTGTAACCTTGTATTCAGTTCGAAAAGTATAGCGATCCCATATGGTTGGGATCCGTTTTCGCTCATTAAAATTTTGTTAAATTTACACAGTCCATTTATTATTATATCGGCAACATTGGTCTGTCGAGTCGGAGTTGTCGAACCTTAGAAAAATTAGTACTTGTAAAATCTTTAGAATAGTTATAGAGCAGTATGTCTAAAGAAATATTAGTTGCGTTGAACCGCAAACGTGGATCAATCAGTTAAAGCTCAACTGACACGTATAAAATACTTCATTAACAATCCGGACTAGAAGGATAAAATAAAGCTGGAATCGAAAATAGATACCTTGAAAAGCCTAAGAATCAAATTAAGTGATATTCGGAATGAATATTATGAAGTAGTGACAAATGATAGTGACTTGGAACCCCTTGAATTAGAAATCCTGGATTTGGAAGACGATTGTGAAGATATCCAGGTACGAATTAAAAATATTATTTCAAAAATTGATTTGAAGAATAATGATGTTACATCTTGTGAAAATAGTTTTAATTATATTAAATTGCCGAGATTTAATGGTTCCTACCATGATTGGTTTAATTTTAAAGAACAATTTATTTCTTTAATTGATTCGAACAATAGTTTAACAGATTCTCAAAAATTATATTACTTAAAATCTACACTTACTGGAATAGCTAAGGATGTTATTACAATTGATGATTCATATTCATATCATTATTTGAATGTTTGAAAAAGAGGTTTGAGAATAAGAAATTGATTATTAATAGTCATTTTAGTGAAATATTATCATTGGAAAAATTTACTCACTAATCAGCTAAAAATTTAAGAACTTTAATAGATTGGTGTCAAAAACATTTAAGAGGTTTAAAAATGGTAGTATTAGAACTAAAACGAAGTACTATTGATAAATTTAATTTTAAGAAAATTAGATAAGGAAACAAAGGAAAATTATGAGCTCAACTTAGCCTTACCGAACTGCCTAAATGGGACGATTTTATGGATTTTTTTGTTAAAACGCTGTTTAATACTATAAAACATCCAAACAAATAATACAATAGCTGTTCCATCGGAACGAAGTTATAAAACGAAATTGGATCCAGTAAACTGTGTAATTTGTAAACAACAACCTCACCCAGTATTTAAATGTAAAAAATTTAATGATTTAAGTGTTTATGAAAGGTTTAATTCGGTGAAAAAGAACAATCTTTGTATAAATTGTTTTTAGTTCTTCTCATAGAGTAGCTCTATGCAAAAGTCCAGTGGAATTGTCGCAATTGCTCTAAGCGGCACAATTCACTTTTGTGTAGAAATTTTGAGAGAAGGGTCGATAGCCAAAGAAGTCAAATTAGCGAAACTTTGCCAACTCTGGAACCAAAAAACACCACTACACTAAATGTAAACAACAAATGTTTCAAACCGAAACAAACTATCCCCTATGTTGAATTATTTGACAATGAAAGGAGGAATTGGTAGGACATGTGAAGGGTCATTCAACTGGGATGTTGTCTACCACCATAGTTTATTGTCAAAACAACCGCGGGGAACTCTTTCCCCTCCGAAAGCTCCTTGATTGTGGGAGTATATGTAATTTGATATCACAGGATGTCGCCTTATTTTTGGGATTGAAAGGTGAACGAGTAAATACCTCTATTTGCGGTATTAACGGGACTTCGCAAATTATAAAAAACAAAGTGTCTGCCGTGGTTTCAAATAAAAATAGACGGTTTCAGAAATTAATGAAATTCCTTGTTGTTCCGAAAATTACGGGTTTGACTCCAATAAATAAATTAGATACTAGTGGGAGATAAAAATTCCTGAGTATATAAAGTTATCGAACGAGAATTTCTATATTCACCTGGAATAATCTATTTGCTTTTATAAAATCAGATTTTCTCTGAAATTCTAAATCATGGAAAAATAAAACTAGCAGAAGGGAAGTTGATATTACAAAATACAGTATTCGGTTACTTAGCTAGTGGTGTCATGTCTCATAATTACCCTGACAAGAGCTATTGTGGACTAGTTACTGATGTAATGGGCTCAATAATAGTCCTGGATTGAAAATTGTCCTGATTTCGAAATTCCTACAATGAGTAGAGAAGAAAAATTATGAGAAGAATAATTTACGAGTACTTATAATAGAGATGAAACTGGTCGTTTTATTGTGAAAATGCCTTTGTCAAAGGATCCGGGTTGCTTGTGAGATTCGAAATTAACGGCATTATGTAGACTTAACTCCTTGTGGAGAAGATTAGTTGAAGATCCAAAAATATTGGAATAATGTAAAAATTTTATGCATGAATATTTAGAAATGGGACACATGGAAGAATTAGTAGAAGATAATGATCCTGATGTTGTGTATTATCTCCCTCATCAGGGTGTGTACCGCCACGAAAGCAAAACAACTCCCTTACGTGTAGTTTTTAATGCATCCTACGGTACTACTTCAGGGGAATCGCTAAATTCTTTACAATTGAATGGTGGTGTAATACAAAGGAACCTCTTTTCAATTTTATTAAACTTTAGAGCTCACAAATTTGTGGTAACAGCAGATATTAAAAAAATGTTTAGAATGGTTTTGATTGACGAATCCCAGCGGGATGTTTTACGCATTTTTTGGAAAGATAAAATTGACAGTCCTGTGAAGATTTTCAGATTAACTACGGTTACTTACGGCACCAAAAGTGCACCATACCTTTCTTCGAGATCTTTGAAACAGCTTGCCGTAGATGATGGTGACAAATATCCATTAGCTGCCGATGTTATAATGTTTGATGTCTATATGGATGATCTTCTTACTGGAGCAGATGATTTAGAATCTGGAAGAAAACTCCAAGAACAACTAGTGTCACTACTAAGGGGTGCTGGAATGGAACTTCCCAAGTGGTCAGCTAGTAATCCATTGCTAACCAGACTCAATGTGTCAAGATAAAAACCTCTCTTATTCTTCTTCAACTGAGATCAAGACCCTAGGACTCTTGTGGAAGCCACATCCAGACTCATTTGCTATCAAGATTTCTCCCATGACTTCAAACTGTGACAGTCTCATACTCACTAAGAAATCAGTAATTTCTACAATTGCAAGGATATTCGATCCTCTTGGACTTATTGGACCTGTAATAACAAGGGCCAAAATCTTCCTCCAATCTTTGTGGCAGTTGTAACTTGATTGGAATGATCCATTGTCTTCGAACATAAATTCCTATTGGAAATCCTTCATAGATGCTTTGGAGTCTATAAACTGTCTCAACATTCCACGTTATTGTCTACAAGATAAGTCAATCAGAACTGAGTTACATGGCTTCTCTGACTCGTCTGAAAAGGCTTACGGTGCTGCACTTTACCTACGATGCATTAATTCAAGTGACAAATATCTGTTAGGCTCCTTTGCTCCAAATCAAAGGTAGCCCTACTGAAAAGTATTACTATACCACGATTGGAACTTCGTGGTGCAGTACTTTTATCAAAGCTTCTTGAAGGAACCCTTGATGCCTTTAAAAAATCAATATCAGTCAAATTAATTTATCTTTGGACTGATTCCAGCATTGGGCTGGCTTGGATCAAAAGGCCCCTTTCTCAACTAAAAACCTTCGTAAGAAACAGGGTCAACATAATTCAGGAGCTCACAGAAAATGATTTTTGGAAACATGTGAATTCCGAAAATAACCCTGCTGACATCCTTTCAAGAGGTATTAGTCCAGATAAAATTCAACATTGTGGACTTTGGTGGTTTGGTCCACCTTTCTTGCATCAGTATAAAGAACTGGAACCTTACGACACTACTGCCGTCGAAGGAGATGATCTTTTCCTACAAGAATTAAAGGAAACTTCGGACATTCCTCTATGTGCCTTATTAAAGACCTTTGAACCACTGGATATAATTAGTAATTGCTCATCATTTACTGAGTTGCAGAGAGTAATTGCCTGGTGTAAATGATTTATTGAAAATGCAAGACATCCAAGGAGCCAAATTATGGGACCTTTAAAGAGCAAAGAAGTATCAGAATCCTTGAAGTGTACCATAAAAAATATTCAAAGAACTTCATTTTCTAATGAAATTCAATATTTAGAAAAGGGAATTCCTCTTCCAAACTCATGTAAATTGTTAGACTTGCATCCTTTTTTAGATGATAATGGATTACTTCGAGTTGGAGGACGGTTAAGAAACTCTCCCATCCCAAGGAATCATAAACATCCTTGATAATTCCCACCAACCATAATTTTACTTATATTGTTATTAATCATTTTCATATTCTCTATTTTCATACAGGTGCTGAAGCTACCTTAGCAAATATTAGAAATAGTTTTTGGATACCATCCACAAGGAATGTAGTTAGAAAAATTCTTAGAACTACATCACCTGTAGAAAGGTTAGTGCTAAAGGCAGCAATTAATGGCTGATTTGCCAGCTGCGAGAATCACCGCTTGCAGAGTCTTCAGTCAGGTAGGTATAGATTATTGTGGACCCTTCCAGTTGAAAACCTTTTCTGGAAAATGCAAGCATATTAGGAAAGTTTATGTTTGTGTTTTTATTTGTTTTACAGTTAAGGCTATCCATTTAGAAATAGTTAGCGACTTAACAACGGAAGCCTTTCTTGCGGCTTTAAAGCGGTTTGTGGCCAGAAGAGGGCGACCCATTGAGATCCATAGTGATAATGGTCGGAACTTAGTAGGTGAAAATCATGCATTACGAAAAATACTTAAAGCATTATTTAAAGATAAAATGGAAGAAATGATGGATTTTTTGTCTAAAGAACAAATAAAATGGAACCCACCTTCCACACCCCATTTTGATGATCTGTGGAATGCGGGGTTAAATCTTTAAAATACAATTTAAAAGAGTAATTGGCAATTCAATTTTAAGTCATGAAGAATTTTTAACACTTATAGTTCAAATTGAAGCGGTTCTTAATTCTCGACCAATTTGTCCTCTGTCTAATGATCCGAATGATACCGAAACCTTAACTCCTGCACATTTTCTGATTGGATCATCATTGGTTGCAATACCTGATCCTGATTAAACTAAGATTCCCATGAATAGATTAAGCCGATGGCAGTTGGTACAAAGGATGAACCAACATTTTTGGCGTAAATGGTCTTCAGAATATTTAAATAGACTGCAACAGAGACCCAAATGGTGTAAGGGCAATGTAGGTTTCAAAGAAGGGGATTTAGTGTTAGTTAAACCCTCAGAGAATTCAGATACTTTAAAATGGCATTTGGCACGCATTTTAAAATTGCACCCTGGTAAGGATAATTTAGTCAGAGTAGTGACTTTAAGGGATAACCAGGGAGTTTATAAAGGACCAGTCACTAAAATTGCTAATTTACCATGTCAATTGATTTTGTCATCAGAATTGTATTTATATTTATTATTGTATTTTTATTGAATTGTGTAATTGTTATTGCTATGTATTCTTACTATATTATTGTCACTTTTATTGTAATAATTGGATAATGTAAACTTGGTTGAATGCCTTCGTCATTGCAAGGCGGGGCAAGATGTTGGCGAGAAAATTCCTTGTTTAGATTTCGCTCCGAGCCAACTGTTGTAACCTTGTATTCAGTTCGAAAAGTATAGCGATCGCATATATGATTGGGATCCGTTTTCGCTCATTAAAATTTTGTTAAATTTACAGTCCATTTATTATTATATCGGCAACAACCATGATTGGGAATACCATACTCCAGGGAATAAATGCTACTAGAAAATCATTTTAAAAAGTTGAGAGTGAATAATTAAAAGGATCTATCTTACTAAAATCTCCAGAATGAGTGAGTGAGTGAAATTAACGACGCACTGTTCAGCTACTCGAGGGATTTCGGCAACGGACCTCGTAATTTTGAACCATGGTCAATTGACGAGGACGACATCTGGGTTAGAACCAGCTCTCCAAACAACCATACCACACCAACGGGAGGACGGCTGAGCTCTTGACAGATTTAACGTGCATCGCTCCTCTACACTGAGGGTCTTCAGTGTTACTAGGTTCGAACTCCTGATACGCCAGCAAAGAGTCCGTTGCCTTGACCGCTACCTTCGGCTACCGCGTTCACTTAAAATCTCCAGAAAATAGTATTCAAATTTTCAGAAATGAATTTGGAAAAATGGATCTGATTTATCATGGCTCTCGTTTGAAGAGGAAGTTGAACAAGCTCACAGGCAGTAAAAGGAAAAAAAATATTTTGGAGGAAAGTAAAAAAGTCGGTTATGGGTATTTTGAAAGAAGGGAAAATTTCATAGTGAATTCATTTTATGTCATATGTGATAGGGCATAACCAATAACTATCCCGAGGACCTTAGTTTTTTGAAACTGTTATAGAATATTTTACTGTATCTACTGTACCTTTCTTTCTTTACAGTACATGAAATTAGAAAGATACACAAAAATTAAAGGAAACTTACAAAGACGATATTGAATCTTTTAATTTTGACGGTATAAATTGGAACGGGAAATGCAAAGAAAACAAAGATACAATGAAAACCTCCACTAGAAATTTATCGAGTTGCAAGAGAAATTCTAGAATGTAGAAATACTTTTAAAAATATTTTTAACAATAACGATATTGAATGCATCAGGTGAAAGATCTTTTTTAATTTCAAAACGTGTTGAAAATAATTTAAGAAATTCTATGGGAGGAAAGACAAATTGAACAACATGGTCATATTGTATACAGAACAAAATGTTTTGGACAAAATAAATATGGTAAAAATTGTTGTTGAATTTACCAAAGAGATATAAATTTTTTTTGTAAAACTATACGCTCTTCAGTAAGGTTTTTAATTTTTTTATATACAGTTAGTATTTTTCTCTTTAGCCGTTGAGTTTTATTATAAGCAGTAGATTTTATTTTGAGAATTTACAGTATAAGAGACTCTTTTCATTATTTTATCTCTTTTTGACTCTTGAGACTATGGGCATCAAACCTTTTACCACCAGGGGCCTCCAACTACCTTAACCCGCCTCTGATCATGCATGTGTATTGTAACTGTTAAATGGTTTTTTTTTTATTTTGCATTATATTAACCTTAAATACAAACCAAATTTCATTAAAACCTGTCCAAAAGTTCTAGATATAATCGACCAAATCCGAAAATTCTCTTAACTTTGAACACCAGTGTATAATTATCTAATGCTTGATTATATAATTGAAAGTAAATGTTATTTTGTCCATGCAGTGAAATTAAATAACGTGGAAAGTGTCCAAAACGGCCTTTGCTATGTCGACGACCTCTGGCGAATAAAGAAGTTGATGGTCCTTGGGGTTTAGGTCTATGTTGTGGAGTTTAGCCAATATAGAAGGATAGTTAAAAATATGGTTAGGAGAGAGTTGAGTATCAGAACAGTTAGGACAAATATTATAACTTCTTTGGCCATAAGGGGATATTTTCCTCCCTTTTAAAGTGTCTTGTAAATAGTCTGGCTATGGTGGTTGATATAACTCGGTAACAATTAAGATCTGGAATGAAGTGCTTCTTAACAGTATGGGAGGTGAGTTTACGTCTGGCAATTGCATCGGCATCAGTAAGGGTAAAGCTATTGGAAAGTTGAGGGGAATTTCGGGCTTTCTTGGCAAGGTTATCAGCCTGCTCATTGGAAAGTAAATGTAAATTTTGAATTCGCATTATAAAAGAGAGCAACTATTGATGATGGACCTTGCTATTCTGAAACATGGGTTAAGTTCTAATTTTTATTATGTCAATTGTTATTTTATTCTGTTTTCTCGGATATGTACTTCTTCCAGTGGGAACCAAAGTTTATTTCTCAATATCAGAATAGAAAGAGATTAAAAGGAAAACGTATGATCAGTTGATTATATGGCGTGAAACAAATATACCATTGCATCTATTTCTATACTAGCAGATATTTTTATTTGAGATACTTGTATGTTTACTTTTGTGTGTGACTAAGATGCAGAATTTAAATATCGTATTTTGCTGAGTTACAATTTGCCTTATTTTCTTTACTTCTGCCAGTGCTGTTTGTTACCTCAAATACACTGGTATCCAAAAGGTAAGATTAGTGGTTATTTCTTTAAGTAGGATGTAAATTAAAGAGCAGTATGGAATATAATTTATGGCGTGTTCGGTTACAACGCTATCGAAGCGAAGGGCCCTTAGTAAACAGAAGAATTGAAAAACATAATATTTATCACTCGATTTATGTAAATTAAAAAAATAGATAAGCAAAATTGTTCGTCTGCCACTTCAAAAAAGAAAAATTGTTAAACTTGGTAAATATGAATATGATTATCTCTAGCTGCAATGCAAGCATCACAGCCATGTTTCATGCAAGGAGAATGAATGAATTGCAGTGTGACAGATTATTCCAGAATTACTACTACAACAGAATTATTTTGAGCTGTGCAATCTCCCTAAGTGGAGGTTGACAAGCAGAAATCTCTCATCCAAGTACGAACTATATATACATGCTTAACCGATAACATATTTTAATATGGGGATCTTGCTAACCATTACCTGCTCTTGATAACTTGTCTTTTAAGATACTAACTGGAATTTATAACAGTGTAATGTTGCGTTATTGTCCATGAATAACTCTATGAACCCATAGCACCTTGGGAAAACCCAACAGGAACTTCGCAAAAAAACAATTCATCTATTCCATTAACATTAAACCTACCAACATTTTATCTATACCAATTCCTACTGATGACAGCCAAAAGCCTACTTTTCAAACAAACATTAAAAACATTTCCAGTTGTTTATAAACAATACAGAATTTATCATGGGCAATAAAACACAACATAATTGTCATATAATAATAATTCATAAATAGAAATTCAAAATAGATGTTGTTCAAATTCAAACAATTTTTTTTTTTTTACCTTTTATCGAAAATGCACTTCATATTTTCCCTTCATAATATTATATTTCACATATACCATTGTCTCTGATATGTCACTGAAAATAGCATAAAGCAGGGATCTCCCAGTTTCTGAACCTTTTTGACTTTTTTGCCAACCAGTTCCTTCAACTGAAGTTTCAGTTCTGATCGTTTTCTTTCTCTTCACATCCATCTTTGGAACTAGAGAGCTATCTCATTCTTTTCATGTTCCTTTTCTCATTATCTGAGTCAAATTGCTTAGAATCAGCGTCCAATGGATCAAAATTGTGTACCATCCTCACTCTCACAATTTTTTCCATCTACTTAAATAATATAACTTGGTTATATTATTTAAATCTTGCAACAATTTTCTTTGAAATGACATTTTAGAGAGGGGTAAACTTTTGAATTTAAATTTGAGTAGTCCCATAATAAAATACAATCTTTCTCACTAAATGATAAAATGTACCAGATCTAACTACTTATTCAAGTGTATATATAAGAGCCAGTGAATAATCACTAACACAAAGTTAGCTACTGAGATTTCTTTCATGTTTTGTTGTTGAGCAGATATCAAGTAGCTGGTATGTGCATTCCCATTGATCCCATAATCTTTTTATTAACAGCTAAGTAATCAAGCGATTAAAGATTGATTATCTGTGCAAATCCTCCCTTAGCATAACAATTTAGAAATTAAAATTCTATTAAATGACTAATGAAAAAACTGTAAAGTGGTAAAATGCTTAAATTCTTACAATTGGTTCTAAGTGATAACAAAGTGACCCCCACAGAATAATTCTTATATTCATCTAAAAATAAACAGTAAGGAAAGTCAAAACGACATAAAGAACAAAAATGCTTCTTTTCATTATTTTTATTTAAAAATCATTTTTAAAAAATTCTTATCACAATATATTTCAGTACAGATTCAGTGTATATTCAGTCACATACCATTTATCAGAGTATACCAATATCCAATGAATAAAATATTTAAAACATGAAACAATAAATAAATTAAAAACTGTGCAGCTTTCGACTTCATAGAAAATTAAATAGAAGAAACAAAATTCAAGATTTTAAATGTGTAGTATTTTGATTACATGGAAATAATCAAGCAAGAAAACAGGAAAAAAAAATTTATAACATTAAAATAAAAATAAATCATTTCCGTTAAAGAAAAAAATATTGCCCTTTTTTTTTTAATAACAATATTCACAATCACTTAGTCTATATAAATTTTCTTTAGTAAAGAAAGCATTAGCACAGGGAATAGATAAAGAGTATTTAAACAGGATACTCTTTACATCTAATCCTAACCCTGAGAAACTTGAACTCTATACATTTGCATTATTGCACAAAACAAATTTAACTTAATGGCTATGAAATGATATAACCAAGTTTACAAAATATGACAAACATCAACCTTGAAAGACAGATTCTTTAAAAATATGCATTACATTTTACAAGTGAATACATATAGCAGAGAATGATTTGCAATGTTACATAAATTTCTAATGACATGAATATTTTATATACAAACATTAAAATATGATTATATTACAAAAATATATTTTGCTGTTTTTTATTTAAAAAGTTATTAAAATATCTTATTTTATTAAGCTCCTATTCAAAAAGGGGTTAAATAATCTGTAAAATAATCAAATTTTGCTTTTGTCAATCAACATTGTTTTTTATAGAAAACTGATTATTATAAAGGTTGTAATAATGCCCTTTTTTTTTTAGTAATTCTTGATGAGTTCCTTGTTCTACAATTTTGCCTTTACAGATTACAGCAATGGAATCAGCATTTTGAATTGTTGTTAATCTATGAGCAATTATAATACATGTTCTTCCATCTTTTGCATTATCAAGAGCTTCTTGAACAATCTAAAAAATAAATACCATTGTACATACTAGATAAAAAAAAATAGCATGATTTGGAATTCTAAATTTTAGTTTATATATATATATAAAGAATTTTCTTTAAAAAAAGAACAATATATTTTTTTTTTTGAACAGTTACAACATTTTTAAATTTACATTGAATTTTCAATTTAGAATTTAATATCTAAAGAAGTAAATATAATTCCCAATAGAGAAATATTTGATTTAAAACACACTTAAAATATCAAGACTAAAAAATAGTTTGAAAAATATTGATTTGACACAAAATTTCATAAAAATTTCAGAACTGTACAGCAGAAAATCTAAAATTTCATAAATATTTTATAAATATTGTAATATACATATTTTGAGCATAGCATCCAGTAAAAACATTTTAGGCATGAAAGCATATTAACAACATATGCATAAAAACAAAGAAATTATACCAAACTTTATATTCAGAGAATTATGCGTATGAAATTTTTCTTGCTAAAATGTGTTTTGGTTCAAGTTTTGTATTTTATATATGAAAATAGAGAGAATTGTGAGTGTTGGAACTCTGTACCGATAAAGTGAAAAAGGTTACTGGATCTGTTAGTTTTAATTCAGATTTACTTTGATTGAAATGAGCTTTATGCTTCTTGAAAACTATTCCACATCTAAGCATTATAAATGAAACATGATAAAATCTCTCAATAATCACCTTATACTTAGATACCACAGATCTTAGAAATCATATCCGTCTCCAAAAATATGAGCATAAACAAAAGACAATTAGCAATAGGCATATGGGATTTGTAATCAAGATGAAAAATAAATAAACTTGTCAATTTGCACAATAAAAGAATGCAAAAAAAAGTCCCTTTTCACAAGCAATACTTGCCTTTTTCTATTTCTTTAAATCATTACCAATCTTTCTACAATTGTATATTGATGATTAATTTTTATCAAAAGTCTTGTTGTGACACATCTTATTGCGATAGAGAGGAAAGTAAGGTATTTTTAAAAAGGTAATGAACTATAAATTTTAAATAAAACAATCTGAAATTGATATTTTTTGAAGATTTTCAGTTTTTAACACCTCTTGGGAGAAACAATTCTGAAATTTACCTAGAGTTACACCATTCAAGATTCCTTAAGATATTTTAACATTTAAACTGCTTAACTACTTTTTTGGGCTAATTACTATTAAAAGTATTCTTGAATTTAAGTATTCTTACTATAAAACATTCCTTTCATGCAACTCAATGCCTGCTTTCATTACATTCAAACATCAAAAATGTTGTTCTTTCCCTCAGTTATCATTGCCAATTAAAGATCTCAATACTTTTCCAACAAACTATTTTAATTTTACTATCACATAAACTAAATCATATCACTTGAGATACAACCCCACAATTCTACTCTCCTATTGCTCCTCACTCTTTATTTTCCAAAACCGCTTTCTGCCAGAGATAAGAGTGCATAATATATTTGTTGAAACAGCACCATCTATTTCTAAAACATATATATAAGACAGCATAAGAGATGAAAGCAATTTTTTAAGAAGAAAAGTCTAGGTTTAAAAATACTTTAAAAAATTCATAGCTTAGAGATTTCAAAGTAATTTGGTAATTCCAAAGTATGCTTACATTTTCACTTTCAGCATCCAATGCTGATGTAGCTTCATCTAGCAAAAGGATTTTTGGATCTCGCAACAAGGCTCTAGCAATGGCCACACGCTGCTTCTGACCACCACTTAATTGAGTACCTTTCAATCCAACAGTTGTTTCATAACCCTATAAAGGGAATTTATTATGAACATTATAAAGAAGAGGAAAAAGAATTCTCAACACAAATTTATCAGGCAAAAATATACAAAGGTAGCATGAAAAAGGGAATTATTTTAAATAAAAATGATGATGAATCAATAACAATTTTACACTCAAGCAGTTAATGAGCACACATTATTCAATTATCAGATAACTTCAACATTACTAAATTAGTTATGTTCTTACAAAAATATCAATTAAAAATGTTAACATTAGAAATTATCTATGAAGTCTCAGCATACTAGGAAAAAAATTATAATTACTTTAGAAATTGTAACTTTAAAATTATTCATTTAATGATATATTCCATTATAAAATATTTACAAAAAATAAATAGATAAAAATCATATAAGACATTTATTTCATAAACAGTTTACTTTTAAGTTTTAACTTACTCAATTAGTTATATTTTCAGGGTATCAAAACATATTTTAAAATGTTAGAAGAATCAAAAGAAGCTTTATCTAGTTTTTAACTGTAAAAAACTGAAAAAATTACCTTTGACTAACAGATTCTTAAAATCCAAATTTTATTTAATAAACAATTTAGTAGCATATATAGACTCAAAGAATACATAATGCAATAAGTGGTATTATAAATTGAAATTCTATAAAACTTTTAATGATCATGATTGATTAATTTATAGAAATATGTCAAAAAATTATATAATTATGAAAACATGAATTTTTCAAGCATCTGTATAAGAAAATATTTTTACAGAAGTAATAGGTTTGGATTTTTACAAAATGAAATCTGAAATTATTTACATGTTAAAGCATCACTTATATTAAGGTATAAATTATCTTAAACTAATACAAACACTCACTTCAGGGAGAGAAGCAATAAATTGATGAATATTTGCTTTCCTAGCTGCAGTTATAATTTCATTCATGTCGGTCTTTTCAAAATTTTTCCCATAAGCAATGTTTTCAGCTATACTGCAGCTAAAAAGTACTGGTTCTTGAGAAACAAGCCCAATGTGAGATCTAAGATTTCTTACATTGATATCTTTCACATTAATATCATCTAAAAACTGGAAAATTAAAAGGGAAAATAAAGCAAAATTTTAGATATTTATTTAAAAATATTAAAATGAAAATACTAAAGCATAGTAATCAAGAATATGTATAACATAGACATTACAGTTTGAGAGATTTAACTATAACACTATAATTTAAATACCTAGGTTTAAAAGTTTATGTTTTAAATAATAAGGAAACATTTTTCATTTGAAAAATATATTAGACATTAAAATAGCTATTCCATGAAACAATAACTAAAAAACAATACTCACTACATCACCAGTATCTGTATCATAAAAACGCTCAATAAGTTGAATGCAAGTGCTTTTCCCACATCCACTGCTACCAACAAGGGCAACTGTTTTACCTGGTTCAATATTCAGATTGAGGTCTCTTAAAACTTTTACTTTAGGACGAGTTGGATAATTGAAGTATACATTTTTAAAGGAAATATTTCCTTCCACATTTTTCTGCAATGAAATAGAATAAAATTTTATTTTAAAAAGGTCAAGTTGTATATATCGGCTAAAAATAAAGGTTTACATAAAAAGAAGCCTTAAAGTTTTGCAACTGCTAATATAACATAACATATTAAAAACTTAAATATTATGGATATTTAGTAACATAAAGCAGTTTTATTTTAGATTACATAACTATTTTAATTTACAATACTTTCATAAAATGTAAATAATTCTGCATGAGTATTTTTTTAAAAGATTGAAAAAAAATTACTTTCAAATAACAATGAAAGAAATTCTTTGTAATAAATTAATGTGTAATCATCATCAAGATGATAAAGGCAATTGTTTACAGTTATCAGCACATTTAAGAATTACACAAAAGATTTAAAAAATTAAACATACTAAATTTTGACCATCTGGTGAAAATACATCAATAACTGATTTCATATCCAGTATTTTAAATATGTTGCCAGCAGCAATTAAAGCTTTTTGATAATCAGGGGCAAATGCAAATGTTTGCCCTAAGACAGCGACACTAACAATAACACCTTCTAGAACCCTAAAAAAACAGGTTTTTATAATAAAAATTAAATAAATTTGTACAAATGAATATTGCAAAAAAAAAACAAAAAACAAAAAACAGATCATGAAGTACTTACCCTTGCTCGCAAATTTTAAGCAAATAAAATGAATGATAAATTGAATTAAAATTAAGTATAGTTAATGCAGCTGCCTATGAAGTCCTTTTGGTTAAATAATAAAATAATTTTTAATCCTTCTCATTTTTTTAACATTATGAAGCACAATACAATGAAGAAAATTATCATTAAAAATAATATTAAAAGGAATCAAAATGCCATCTTAGAAACAAAATAAGGGCTATAGCAAGATAATAAAAGCTTGAAGAAATAATTTTCATAATTGCTCTAATACATATCAGTTATGAAATAACTAATAAATAAAACAAAACTGCAAATAAATTGTGGGGGAAATTAATTAGTTATATTTTTTATACAGGTGCCAAAATATGAAAACTCCTATTTCTATGAAACAATACAATGTTTCAGATAGTAAAGATTTCAAAAGGTATTATCAAGGAAAATAATTATTACACTTAAAAAAATGATAAATTTTAAAAAATAGTAATAAATTTATTAAACTACACAATAACTTCTTGTTATGTTAAATGTATTAGGGAAATTGACATTTTTAAATGTGTTAATTAAATATAAATACATATTTCTTCTTGTAGCATGACATAAACTTAGAAAGTTGTCAACATATTCTAATGAATTTTGCCTGCTTATCTGATATCAAAGTAATTTGAAAGAGAGGGAGAAAAAACTGTTTAGCAATCATTCTGAAAAAATACACAAAAAGAGTCAAATTTAAAGCATCATTGAGAAAATGTATTAATTTCTATAATATGAAAATTCAGCAATATAAAACATTTGATATATTTAAACACATACATTTTTGCTTAAGATAACCTTGTTAATCACAAATTTAAATTATTTTAATGAGTGAAAATAACATTAATTGCATTTTATTTTGTATTTCTACCCAAAAGGTAACTTAGTTTATGAATAATATGTCATAAAATAATCTGAAGGGAAGAAATCGTGCAACATTAAATAATGATAAATATTTGAAAAACTTTTTACAAAGTTTTTTAAATACACTTATTATGTTATTTATTCAATTATTTTCAATTAAAAAATGTATATTAAGTGTTAATATTTAATTTTGAGCATGTGATTCATTTTTCATGAATATTATAGAAAGTAAGGTAAAAGAAGCCAAATATTTTTCTAATAATATTTCTTAATGAAGAAGAATATATTATCTATGCAGTGAAATGTACCCAAGAGAATACTGTGGTTTCTAATTAATTACTGATTTTTATTAATCAAAAATGTAAGAATTCCTATGATTCAAAGAATGCACTTTTCTATTTTTGTGTGTCAGTGTCCACATAACTCTATTGGTGTTGCCCATGTAATTTGTTTTCAAATACCACAACTATTATTCAAACAGAGATGTTTTGAGAATTGCTATTTTTTGTAGTGTTTAAATATCATAATAAAATATTCAACAATATAAATGAATTGTTGATTTTAAATATTGAAGTTATTTTTTTTAAATGTAATACAAAGAATTTTCTTCTGTATTTGATGTACATGATTATGAAATATATTATCAATTAAAAAAGTAACTTCAACAAAACTAGTAGAGTTCATGTAATTTATAACTATATTTATGGGCCGTGGGTAGCCTAGTGGTTAGAGCATCGGACCCCAGACCGGAAGGCCTGGGTTCGATGCCACCAAATGCCCACCGAATACAAATCGGAGAACGTGCTCGTTAAATCTGTGGGTCCGAACGGTGTCGCCATCTATCGTGTTGTGTGAGCAAAATCGCACTGTCACCCTCTTGGGGGGCTCAAGGCTTAGGCTAACGACAGGCGTAAAATTCTAGCCCTTAGTTGCAATGAATTTCGTGGACCTAGATCTGATGTTACTGTTGATCAGGTGGCATAAGCAACAACAACAACATAACTATATTTATACATTCTAGATTCTGTATTCAACACATTTCTACAAACATATTGTTACTCTTACCAGAGGGTAGAAAGTAGAGTCTCACTATAAGCATAAATATATTAAAAATAATATAAAAAGGAAAACTTACTTAAACACATCTGAGTACAGCAACTCACCAGAAGCAACAAGCACACTACCATAGTAAAAAGCTGATGCATAAGCAAAAACGTTAAGACTTTGGGCAAAACCATAAGCAATACCTTTTATATGTGATTTTCTTCTTGCATGGCTATAAAAAGGTGAATGAACAATTCATCAGATTTCATACAATTTGATATATGAAATTTAAAAATTTATTTTAAAAGATTTTCACTCCTCAGAAGGAGAAAAAAACAAGAAACATAAGTTTCAAAATTGGATATTGACTTATAGTGTAATACACTTTAATGTATTAAAATTGAACTTTTGATGTAGTATTTGAAAATAAAATATTTTACAATTTGACTTTGAAGACTTTAAATCACTAGCAACTGCTCAGGTAAA
The DNA here is from genome assembly GCA_019973975.1 of Trichonephila clavata. Taxonomy (NCBI): domain Eukaryota; kingdom Metazoa; phylum Arthropoda; class Arachnida; order Araneae; family Nephilidae; genus Trichonephila; species Trichonephila clavata. The sequence goes on from BMAO01010179.1 coordinate 24,653, forward strand.
AAAAAAATATGTTATGAATAAAGATAATTAAATAAAGACTATTTCAGATTAACATTTTGTTGTTAGGAACTAAATAAACTTTTAGATATGCAGAAACATAAATGTATCTAAAATACATGGATCCATAACATCTAATTTATAAGTTATTAGAAATATATAACATTTTTAATTGTTCATCATATAAAATTATTAATACCCATAAGAAAAACTGAAAACTTAAGATAAACTGTAGATTATTTAAATCAATGAATCTGTTGCTGTAAAAACATAGGCTTAACAATCAGCTTATAAAGCAAAATATATCACAACTTTTAAAAAAATATTTTAATATTATCATTTTGATATTATTAAAATATCAAAACAATATTAAAATAAAAAATAAAATTAATTTAGCATATTGACTTGAAAAACTAGATATTGCAAGCTTTTAATCTAATACAATTACACTGAATGTGAATTACAAAATTGTAAACTAATATTTTATAAAACAGGTCATGCAATGATAGTTTTTTCTCTAATACAGATAATTTAACAAAACTGAGTAAGGTTGCACATCCTCGGGGAAATAAATTACTTGTTTATAAAAATAAAAAGAAATAAGGTACTAACACAGCAATTACTTTTAAATTTTTGTATTAATCTTAAAACTTGCATAAAAATATATAAATTGCTAATAAATAAAATATCTTAATTTCCACAAACCAACTTGATTTTTAAAGCTTATTTATCTGAAGCATAATTATTACAGATTTTTAAATTTATGAATGACAAAATCACTTTAAAAGTGCAGTAGGGTTAATCTCTAACCTTATTAAAATTACTTAAGTATCATCAACTATACTCACATAGAAGTAGAAAAAAAATATATAGTATACAGATATTTTTCAGAAAATCTCAAACACCAGTGAAAAAAATATAGCATTTATACTCCTTTAAAAAATTTGAAAGAATTTAAATGGATATTATAGTTTTTGTATGATACCTATAAGGCAGAGCTAATGCATCACTGAATCGAACATAAAAACCTTCTTCTTGATGCAAAGATGCTACCGTTCGTATACTTTCAATAGCTTCTACTGCAACCTAAAAAAATTTTTTTAATGGTTGATTATATTTAAAACAAAATAAATTTTTTACAAGTATCAAATTTATTTATTTCAATTAAGAAAAATAACCCAACACACAATTCTTTTCTTCCTTTAATTTAGTAACTTAAAAAATTATTAAACATGAGATTGAAAAATTTAGTAAAAACTAAATAACTTTTATATTTTAAGACTATTTTCCTTTTAAATAAACATTAATGTACTCACTTTTGAAGCTATCTCTGAACTAGCTTTGTCACTTAATATTTCTCCAATAGTAAGACGCTTTTCAAAGTAGCCAGCTAATACAATCAATGGCACAAATGCAAATACAAGACCACCTAGTTTATAGTTATAATTAACAGCAATGAAAACACAAGTAATTACAGTAGACACAGTTTGAAGCAGAGTTGATAGTCTGGAGCCAGTAGCCTGTAGGTAAATAATTAAGAATTTAAAACAAAAAAATACAAAACAAATTTACATTTTTTTTTGGAGAAATGTATCAACATATTTATTGTTTTATTGGATTTCTGGATATATGAATGAAACATTATCCCTTTTTAATAATGTATACACATTATACAAATTATTTGCATATGCTTAAAGTGTTAAATTGCAATATATACAAATATTTTGCTTCTTTAAACTAAATTAAAATATTCTTGAAATCGTTATTATATAAGTTTATGTTCTTTCGCACACTGATAGTAAATGAATGCATTAAAAAAGTAGTAGTCATTTTTTCCAACAAAAAAAACTTGAATGACTTTACCAATAAATTTATACATTTATTGTTTCCAGCAATAAACTAAAACATTTATAGTTTTTTCTTTTTTAAATTAATATGTTCATTTACATAAGACTCATAAGCATAAATTCTTTACGTGAAGCACATTTTAAATTGAAATGGCAAATTGTCAAGAGTTTGAAATACTTCAAATTTTAACACTTTTTCTTAAAATATGAAATACATGGTATAAAATACTGGATATAAAAATTAAAATATGGTCAGACAAAACACAAGGTAAATTCAAGAAATCAATAAACATTCTAAAAATAATTTTTAAACAGTTTTAGTTCATGATTATTATTAATTTTTAACAAATATTTAGAAGGTTCTTCATGTAAGCAGATTAATGCACCCCTAAAAATTAAATATATTGCAACTAAATTTACAAAAATCCTTTATCAAACAATCCAACTGTTTCTTCTAATATTTATAACCTGTTTTAAAAAATAAAATTTAATCATTTACAAATATATCATATTTTTATAACTTGAAATTAATTTTACCCCTTGCATGTCAGAAGCATCAGAAGTCAGTCTGGCACAAAGAGATCCAACACTGTTTGAGGGATGATCAAACCAAGTTATATCCTAAAGAAATAAGCAAAATATAGATTTTTTTTAAAAAACTTTTGACATATCATAATTTGGTATTATAAATGTCAAAAATTATTAACAGACGTTTTTATGACACAAAGTTTCAAATATGAATGTTGTTTCATTGTTGTTGTTTCTTATGCCACCTGATCTCGACTGCATCAGATCCAGGCCCAAGAAATTCATCATGGCAAGGCACTACATGTATGCCTGCCATTAGCTGTAGTCTTGAGCACCATACAGATGACAGTACGATATAGCTTGCCCCCTCCCTAATATTTAGGTAGAATACCCTGGGAAGGTCAGGGGCCTTCCATCTCTCTTCCCCTTCCACCAACCTCACAAGAGGTCTTACAGCTCAACGGCTATTTAGAGGACCCCTATTCCACAAAGGCACTATACATTTACAAAAATCCATGTCTTCGTGATTCAAACCCAAGCCCTACAGCACATCAGTCAGTGTCTCTATCCAATATAATAAATGGGCAACTGAAATATGAATACAAAATTTAACAAGTTGAAAAAGTATTAAGCAAACATGTAGCATAACAAATAAAAATTTATCTACAAATTATATGCTCAACACAAAAAAATAAAAACTTTGTAAAACAAAAGCGATGGTATTTGTAAAAGAGAATAAATGATTAATCGAACAAAAATATTTTTTAATGGATATTTTTTTATATATTTCTTTAAAAAATGTGGTTAAATTTTAGTTAAGATGTTAAAGGCCTTTTAAAATGTTAGAGGTATTGTTTTGAAAAAGGATTTTTTTTAAATCTCAATAAGTTCCTAGAAAACTATGAGAAAAATAATTGTTTGATGGGAATTGATAATTTAATATTAGGTATAATAGATTAATACAAAAAGGATCAGCATGATGGATGAATTGTTTTACAAAATGAAAACAAAATGTAATACAAAAATAATTGACATTTATATGAGCATTTGATACAACAAATGATTTTTAACAATGTTCTCTAAATTCAATATATAATCAAACCTGTTTTAATGCAGAAAATAGGGACCACATAAAAAAAAACATATAGCAACATTTTCTAACACAAATATTGCAAATAACTCAAAATACCTAAAAAAAATTTGCACAAAGAAAACAAAAATGCATAAAAATATCCCATGAAAACAGGTTTGACTATGCTTTAAAAATAATGCAGAAGAAAATTTAATTTTTTTAAAGTGAAATTTATTTCTTATCAATAATAATTAAAAAAAACTAATCAGTGTATAAAATCCTATTTAAAATTATTTCAAAATTGTTATTCAATTTCTCACATTTGTATAAATGAGAAAGTAGACCCATGTAAGAATTTCGAAATATCTATCTATTCAAAACAACTTTTTTGTAACATTAATTTAACTAGGAAAAAATTTGGAAAAAAAAATAACAACCCTTAAGTAAATGGGATAGTTCTAATATTATACGAAAGATATTTTTAAATACTGAAGGATGATTCTTATATAAATGAATTGAACGAATGAATGCATTAACTTCCTCATAAATAAAAAGTGTATAAATACCCTTCTCATATTTTTAATACACTTTACATTAGATTTAAAAAGCTACCTTATAATAATATTCTTGAGAACTATTCTATTCAGCTTTGTAATTGAGCAATAAGTAAAAGCCAAAAATAAGTAATTGGTAGATAAGAAGGAAATGTTTTATAATAAAAAAGCAATAAATTCACCCTTATTTAAATATTTCATGATTATTATTATTTTGTTCAAAGGAAACTTTTCATTTAACTAACCTGAGACACTATTTTAGAAAACGTCATCATCCTAAGTCTTGAAATTAATTTTTCAGCTGCAAGGGTGAACAAAAAAGTCTATAAAAACAAGAAAAGCTTTCTAAAAAAGTAATTTTAAAAAAATAAAAAATATTTTTTTGTAAAAACATTTAAAGCACAAAAAATAAAAGTAGTCAAAAGAAACAGATTTTGCAAGTAACTTACCTGACTAAAAGAAGTAATACAAGATGAGATACCCATAAGGAGAAAAACAAGGCAGAAAAAAGCATTGCGATCTGACATTTCTGTTTCATCAGTGATTGATAATACCTATGAATGGCATCATGATGTTTTTAAAACTTTTAAATACAAACATTACAGCATATATTTTAATATTTCTTTTCAAATTCAGTGTTTAATAAATATTTTGCTGAATTCAATAAGAAGAGTATGTTAGTATGAAAGTATGACATTCAAAGATTCCACATTTCATATTAATTAGGAACTGCATTACAGTAATAAGAAAGGGAAATGCAATAGACAAGTAAGATAGAAAGCACATTAAACTGCATCGATAATCAAAATGAACTTATAATTTAATTAAAAAGTAGAAATGAATAAGAGAAAAATATTTATGTTAACTAGCATATCATAAAATTATTACGAATGGGGTGCTAATTTTTTTAAGGAACATAGGAAGACATGAAGGGACTTTAAATGTTCACCCATCAATCACTGTAAGCATTTCAAATTTCATGAGTTAGTTATTTTGGAGAAAATATTTTTCTGGTAATTAAAATATTTTACATAAAAATGCATCAGTAACAACAGTTATTTCTCAAAATGTATTATAAGACAGAAAAAATACAGAATAATTTTCTGAATTCCAATAGAAATTTAAAAAATATTTAAAAAATGCATTTGTAAATAATATACAAATGTAAGTAAACTGAAATATGAATACAAAAAGAATACACTTTATAAATTTTCAAATATGCTCATTATAAAAAATTATACTTTCAACATTTCATATAGTAAAAGTTTTTAACTTATCCAGCTTCCATATGCAGTGGCAGCGCTAGACCACGCATGGACATCGGTGAAATTAGGGTTTGCGAGGCCTTCTTTTTTCCCAGTCAAGAAAACGTTAAATTACATAAGCCGAATTATAGTTACACTAAGGTATGAGTAAACAAGATTTATTGCTAATCAAATGATGACAAAAATTACACAAACAGAAATTAAAATAGACGAACTGAATAACTAAATTTTAAATAATTAAAAACTTTGTGAGGCCCCCCTCAAGCGCGAGGCTGTCACTGTCCACACATTCTTCTTTTCACAACAATTTATTGAAACTATCAAGCTAAATAAAATTATTACATAAATTAGACTGCTATTCTAGTAGTCAAGCATTTCTTTTTAACTTTAAGAAATTAACAGATAACTTCACTACTACATGTCATTTATATCAGGATACATTCATGTCACCTCTAATTACAATATATAATCACAATAAAATTGTATGAAAAATCCTATCATGGTAAGAAAGTTGGATGAATGTAATATAAACATAATCTGGAATGACTTTCAATGATAAATTATCTCAGTGAGATGACACAAGTACAAATTTTAATAATCAAAACTTGAAATCTAATCATTTTAATTCATTAGATTTCAAATTTCAATTTTTAAATTTAATTTATCAAGTTACACTGAGAAATTAAAGTAGAAATTACATAGTACTAAAGTGTTTTTTTTCAAAGCAAAATTTATTTTAAATAGATTTATTTAAAAATTAAATTTGATTTAAATAAAAATAAAAATCTGAGAGCTACACTTTCTTATTTTCTTGTAATTTGATAGAAACTTTGAAATTTCTTTTGGAAATATATTATAATAGTTCTTATTGTTTCATAAAGTACTGAATAATAAGACTAGTGAAACTATGTACTACTAAGTAAAAATTTTTTAATCATTTTACTAACCAACTAATACTTAACACAATTATTTCCAAATAATTCTTTAACGATGTCTGTGGATGATGATCAAGAATAAGATATATATATTTACAGATTGAATACAACTCAAACATTAATTAAATATTCTGACTTTGCTTTTCTGTAGTGAATAGCATATTTTATTATATTCTTATTTTTACCGGAGTTGATCCATTTCTTTTGGCATAAAATTTGCTTCATACTTATATTCCTATACTGCAATGCTGCATTATGTAAAAAGTAGGTGAATTACAATGCAAACTTTTACGAAAATTGAGACATTTTTCTTTCTGAAAATGTGTGTTCAAAGTTAAATTAAGGCTATTTTACATCTCAAAAAAACAACTTTAAAAAGGTTTACCTGATAAAACCCTACATATAGTTAATATTATCTACTATAGAGAGATGAATCATCAATAATCACTTTAACTGAAGCATACAATAACATAAATTGCAATATAAATCAGATATTAGAATTTAGAAACAGTATATTAGAAATTATAAAAATAATAGAATTTAATATATATATGGATGCTGCAATATTATAAATATTGCTGACTTAAGACAGCTGTTATACATAATATATATACATATATATGTAGATAGATAAATAAAATATCCAGTTATTAATGAATAAAAAACTTAAATTAGAAAAATTACTCTTGTATTTACATAATAAATACAATTAAAAATAAACATTGTGACAAAAACAGCAAAATTTCTTAGAATCCAAAGCAATCTAAAATGCTGTTAAGTTTCTTTACAAATACCTACCCCTAGAATATTCCCAAACACAATACCATACAATGGTGTATGAAGACCCATAATTATAGCTGCAATAGAACCAAAGACCAAATACGGCCATTCAGGCAATGATATTTTCAAAAGTCGCACCCATGACATAGATTTATCATCATTTGTTTCCTATAACAAAGTTTAATAATAATCACAAAATTTACACACTTTTTTCAAACAGACACAAATCATAAAATATTTCTTTAAATAAATTAAGATAAAATAAATATGAACTTGGTTCAATTTTTAAATAAATATAATACTAAAATTTTACTTAAAAAGTTATAATATAAATTTGAGACCATTTCACAAAAATTAAATTTAAATCAGTCAAGAATTTAGAAATACAACAGAACAGACAAATATCCAAACATGAATTTTTTAAATTAAAAAGTGAAAGTGCCATTCCCTCTATTAAATTAAGAGATTCTTCAAAAAAGTTTTGTAAGTTATTTTCTCTTGCACTTCAACTTTGCTAGTTTTCTTTTCCTTCATGGTTTTTATTTGGGGGGGGGGGGTTAAAACTAGACTAATTCGATAATGAATGAGGCTTTGATATTCCTTCATGTGTTCTTTATCACTTAAATCCAAACTTCTTACAGTAATGACATCTTGAGGAAAGGGGGATTAGCGTATTTTTCCAATTAACAGCTAAAATATTAACCTATATTTCCACATTGAAAAAGAGCAGTCCTATTGTATCTTGGAGATAGGAAATTAGCCTACTCTTACAATATTAACAAAATTATTATTACATATTTTCACCTTGAAAACATAGTGCAATCCAGTAACATCTTCGGAGCAAACTGAAATTTGACGCTGAGATACATTTTTATTTGATTCATTTGAAATGAGGGATGAAGAACTTAAAACGCTTGAATGACGATTAAGGACATGTCTTTCTTCCTTCACATCATCTTCCCATACGTAATCAATTTCCTTTGTCTGTAAAACAAATTGAAGATTGTTAATGAATTATTGAAGGGAAATAGTTTAACAGATGTAAAGACAAATTTTATTAATTTGCTTCAAATAGTCATTATATTACAAAAACCATTGTGATCAATGATAACTTAGTTTGCCTCAACAGTTCAGTTAGTGCATTTTTTACTAAATATTTGAAAATGAATAACAGTTTTTATAAACCTTTTTACTGGTTAAAAAAAATACAAAATGTGAAACTTAGTTTTACATAATACAAAATATTGTAGATTAATTTTGTAGTTATAAGTGCATAAATTATTTGATATTAAATATTTAGAATATTTTTGCTTCAAGTATTCTAGGACCACATACAGGCTTTCCAGTTTGAATTATTGTTTTATTGATAATAAAACAATAATTCAAGGAAAAGATTTAAATAAAAATGTTTGTATTTTAGGAAATATAAAGAATGCTTATGGATTCCATATTAAAGCTAAATAAATTTATCACTGAATTTAAAAAGTATAAACTACATTCGTTTCACATTTACCTACAATTAAACAAATGATATGGTTTACTGCTAGTACAATTGAAGAAAATTTAAATATTTGTATAATAATGCTATTAATGTAGAAAAAGCAACATATTTTAATTAATGACTTCACTATAATAATCTTTAAAATACTTAAAATGAAACATTGAATACTTTTTAAATATACGAAGTAAGTAGTGAAAATTCTTCAGAATAATAAATATTGCTAAAAATTTCTATTATTAAAGCTATTGAATGTATGTTAAGATTATAACTTTAATTATGTGATTCTAAGCACTTTTATCCTGTGTTCATACAATCAAATAAAACTACAGAGCTCTGAAAATAAGTAAGTAATTATATCTTTACACTAGCCATGAATAGAATTTCCCAAAAGAATTTCTGGTATATAAAAAGAATATTTAAATTAACCCTCATACACATTGTCTTAAAATAATTTTAAAAGAAAAATGTAATAAATACAAAAATAAAGAAAAAGGAGAAATTTTTTAGATTAAGAATTAATACTACTTACACTGGTGTCCAAATGTTAGGCAAAATTGATAATTATGTGAATAAAGAAGGAACTGTAAATCAGAATGGCGGGAAACGAGATATGCGAGTGTAAAATGGTTATAAAATAAGGAAGCAAATCAAAAGGATGATAGTAATTAATTTTATTATCCAAAGTAGCAGTTTGAAAGAAAACTGAGCATAGCAAGGATTCACACTTTAAAGAAAAAAATGAAAGAAAACATTAAATAAAATACTTATGCTGATGTTTAATAAGGCGTGTGGTCACCTTTGACAGCCAGGCACGCTGCACAGCGATTTACCATACTTGCTATGAGAGGATGAATGAGTTGTGAGCTCAAATGGTTCCAAGGTTCTTGAAGAGCTCTCTTCATTTCTGTAACGGAGCTAGGTGGGTGCGAAAGGGCTGCAATTTGTCTCCCAAGCATATCTCATACATTCTCGATAGGATTTAAATCAGGGGAGTTCGCAGGCCACGACATGCGCTGGATGTTTTCCGTTTCAAGGAAGTCCTCAATCAGCACCGCTCGGTGACATGGCTCATTATCATCCATGAATATGAAGTCAGGACCGACAGCACCTCGAAACAAGCGAACATAAGGCTCAAGAACTTCTTCTCTGTATCTTTGAGCAGTCACAGACCCCGTATCAAACAAATGGAGGACTGTGCGGCCGTCCATCATGATGCCTGCCCATACCATTACTCCCCTTGATGGAAAATGATGTCTTTCCGTTATATTTATTGGTTCAAAACGTGTTCCAAGTTCTCTCCATATCGTTACCCGCCAAGAATCACTACTCAGACTAAACCGGGACTCGTCACTGAACATCACATTGGCCCACATTCCCCCACTCCAATGTTGATGTTTCAAACTCCAGTTCAAACGAGCGCGTTTATGCGCAGACGTGAGGGGAATGCAAACTGCTGATCTTCTGGCATACAGGCCAGCATAATTGAGTCTCCTGTAAACAGTTTGTGTCGAAATTCGTATTCCTGTGGTGACTGTGAGCGCCGAACCCAGTGCTCTGGCAGTACTGTCCCTCTGACGTCGAGGACTTATTACCAGATATCGGTCTTGGTGAGGGGTTGTGACTCTTGGTCGACCTGATACTGGTTGTCGGGTAACATTTCCCGTTCTTTGAAACCTCTGCCACAGTCTTGAGATCACAGACTGGTCCACATTCAGAATTAGAGACATTTCGGTTTGTGATCGTGAGGATTCCAGCATTCCAACGATTCTGAATTTCGTAAACATGTCCAATTGACGTCTTTGTGCCATCATTCACCTTGTTTGATGGTTAACAACGTTCCTTCGCACAGCAGTTGCACGAAACTTGTCTGAACTGCCTATGCTGCGTGAATCGGTTTCTCCGCGTTACGACATGCGCCGGTGTTTCGCGCCGGATTTAGTCGACTGAAAAGTTTTGCATAAACCCAATGTTTCTTCTTCACCCAATTAATATCCGCAAGAAATTTAGAATAATTTTACGAAAATTTACTCCATGTTTTTCGCATTTTACTATTTATGCTTAACTTTTGAACACCAGTGTATATCTGAACTAAATAAAGTTTTCCTGAAACAGAGAAAACAATCATCTCCAAGAAAAAAAAACTGAAAAATATCCCACATTTTTTTTAGATGATTCAATAATGTAATGACATTACGACTAAATATTCTAAATTGTACAAAAAATTTTTAAAAGCACATAAAAAATGAAAAAAATATACATATAAATTTTGTCTAAAAATGGGGAGGGGGAAGAAAATTTTTTAAAAAATGGTTACAATTTTTTTCACAGAATTTAAGTTTTATAAATACTTAATGATATTCAAACTTTTTGCTGTAGAATGGTTTGAGGAAACAATACACTGCAAAACAATAACCTTTTAAATCTGTTAAAATTGTTTATATGTATAGTTTGATCAAAACAAGCGAAATGAACACTGCAATATTTTGCAACAATATATATTACCCAATAGAATCAATGAATAAAAGCAAAATGTACACAGGTAATGTATTGTAGATACATGCAAAATCTTTCAATTAAATTTTTCTACAATCACCGGAGAAAAATTCTAATTAGTGCGTGAAATCTTAAATTTAAAAATGCATTAACATTTAAATAAAATTTTCTAATATATATATATATATACTACCTATTTCACAATAAAAGTATTTTTATTATTTAAAATGAATTAGATAAGCATTGAAAATAAAGTTGCAGAAACTAAACTGAAAATCAATTAGGTCAAATCAAAACATCTTGTTTTTACAAAAAAGACAAATATTTTTTGGAACAAAAAAAAAACTTATTTTGATGACAGCTTAAATATAAAAATAAAAATTTATAAGGACTGAAAATTTTAGTCACATATCGAACTTCTAACGGAAAAATTCAAAAGAAAAATATGTTTTTCAATGAAAAAATGTGTGTTTGTTCAGATTAAAAAATTAAACAGTCAAAAAAAATGATTACTTTCTTAGCAATTGTAACATTTGTAAATTCTAACCAACCTGAGACAATACTAGCTGGTAGTAAAGTTCTTTTTTTTCCATTAACTCCTCATGGCTACCCATCTCTTTTATAATACCATCAGATAACACAAATATCTTATCAGCATTTTTTATAGTTGATAACCGATGAGCAACAACAAGAGTGGTACGTCCTTTCCTTGCCTATGCAAAAAAATATGCATCAATCATAAAAAGATACACTTCTGATTTTTTAGAGATAAAATAGTATGTTGTACATGTTCAGTGACATGCGATTTTAAGTCATAGTTAACTCAGTGGCACAACAGCCCATAAGGGCCATGGCATATTGTGCCCAACTCAGTATACGTGACCTATGGCCCTGAGGTGTATGGGCAGATGTTCTGGTCAGGTGGTCAGTCTGATGTGAAACCCCCAGAGTTAAGTTCCCAAGCAAGCTTGTTACTCAATTATTGACCCACTGAAGGGATGAAAGGCCGAGTCAACCATGCCCAGTGTTTGAACCTCAGATTTGTGGTGTGGGAGCGCAATGCACTAACCACTTAGCCACTGGGCTTTCATAGTTAACTAATGATGAAAATTTGACAAAAAAGACTTAATTACATTACAGTTTATCCAAAACGTTTCTGTAACATTAATTTTTTTATGCAGTCATAAAAAAAAACCTTTAATAATTTTAGTAACTTTTATCAGAGCTAAACATAATTGATATCCAAATTCCATTTGAATCTCATAATGACTTCCAGAGGTATTTAAAGAAAGCAAATGACAGATCAAAATGTTTAAAGATTATTAATCATATTTTGATATTTTCACCATTTCCAAAAATGGTGTAAAAAAAAATGGATCAATATCTAAAAATTGCAAATTAGTTTATGGTCTTTTGCATCAACATGAATTCCCTTTGTAACTTCAAAATTAAATATTTCCAGAACTATAGGAATGGATTACTAAATGAGAAATTTAAAAATACATATTTCTAGGCATGCTACAGTTTTTTTTAAATTTATTATTTTTTTATTTAACTGTGTTTAATATTATACATACACATATAAACTCATTTTATATTTTTGAAACTATGAGGGGGAAAAACCAGCTATCACTTGGTACGAAAAGCTTTCAGTAGAAAATGTTTCACAGACAAATGTTTGAGACACTCATTAACAGAATCATTTTTTTAAACCCTGTAACTCAAAATTCCAAGCAGAATTCCACAAAATTTTAAGCTTAAGTCATTTTTAGGATAAAAAATCAGAAAATAATCACTTCTTTAAAAAAAACTATACACAGCTCTTTTTAAATTAAGTTAATTAACCCCTTAATATCATAATTTAATGCATAATGAGTTGAGATAT